>MU755750.1:5188-29645 GCA_026770625.1 Nicotiana glauca | reverse complement strand
TACCAACATACTCATCACATGGATATCCAACCGCCCTTCCGGCTAATAGGGACAATACCGAACATACAAGTTCATAACACCAGCTCGCAAAATCAGCACCTTGGTGCTCAAGTCATAAGCAAAGATCCGGACTCCAGTCCTCCAGACTGGCCCAACATCAAACTCACAGAGATTATATCTCGCCCCTTGATCGGGGAATCACAAGCCATCAAGGCACATATACTACTGAGCGCTCGCGTGCGCATACAGACATGTGGAAGGAATTTCAAGAGTTATACCTCAAGCTGAATCAAGTGCGCACGATAAGAATTCCAAAAAAGTGAAGTTTCCTAAAGGTTCTGCAGCCTCTCGAGGATAAATACAGACGTCTCCGTACCGATCCGCGACACTCTACTAAACCTGCTCATGATTCGTGAGACCTAGTAACCTAGGCTCTGATACCAACTTGTCACGACCCAAATTCCCAAACCCGGTCGTGATGGCGCCTCTCGTGAAGACAAGGCCAGCCAACAGAACAACGACGCCCCTTTAAATATTATTAAACATAAAGGAATAGATAAATGCAACTTAATGACAATAATAATCAATATCTACAACCCAACACAACCCGACCCGGGTGTCACAAGTCATGAGCATCTAAAGAAGCCTGAACACAACTACAGAATCTGTAATTTACATGAATCAAATTAAAATCAAAGAAGGGAAAATTAGGTGCCGCGGATGCTGGCGGTCACCTTACTCCGCTACAATAGTGCTACCTTCAATCAGCTCAAAACTCGCTACCGGGTGAACAATACCTGAAACTGCACACAAGGTGCAGGGAGTAAAGTGAGTACTCCAACTCAATGAGTAATAAGAGTAAATAATAACTGAGCGGTAAGAAAACACGTAAAGCACTCCATCATGCTATATAGGATAGTAAGACCCTTGAGAAAACAGTAATTCCATGAAAATCCTTTAGAAAATATCTGGCTCAGTTAAAAACTTCTTTTGAAAATATCCTTTTCCCAACGGTCAAGCAATTGATTACAAAATCAGATAGTGCAAGTCCGCACATAAGTCAGCCCCTCGGGCACAACACTCCATTACAAATAACACCAGGGTATCTGGTAACAGTGCAAGAAATATCATGAATGGCAATGAAATGAGAGTGCTGGATGTCATGACACGTAGTACAAACAAGAACCAATGCATGAATGCAATGCAATAAATATGATGGTACATTCCAGTACCCACTGCAGCGCGCAGCCCGAGCCACCCATAATCATTTAACATCGACGACGCTCACTAGGAGTGTGTACAAACTCCGGAGGGGCTCCTACAGCCCAAGCGCAATATCAAGTCATCTCGTGGCATCAATCAAATCCTGGTCAGTCATTGTTACCTGACCCATTTATATCATATAGTGCCATTGTTACCATTGTTTCAAGTTCCTGCTGCGGCGCGCAGCCCGAGCTACCCATAATATTTCAAGTCACATCACACAGTACCATTGTTACCACTGTTTTAAGTCACTGCTGAGGCGCGTAGCCCGAGCCACCCATAATCAGTCCAGAAAACATCATAAGCCCCATGGACATTTATAAAACAGTAGTTCTCAGCCCGAAATAACATTTAAAATATCATTTGAGTTTTCAAAACTTAGAAATATGGCTGAGTTTGCAAAACAGTATTTAAAACCTTGGACTGAAACCAAATGATATGCAAGTAATGCTAAAGCAGTAAAATCAATCCCCGAAGGATTTACATAGTTGGCACAAAGCCCAAACATGGCAATCAGCCCAAATTATAATGATAACAAGTAGTTTCAATCAAATACGCGGTAAAAATCAACAACCGGGACGGACCAAGTCACAATCCCCAACGGTGCTCTACCCCACGCTCATATCCGGCGTGCAAGTCACCTCAATAGAGCACTATGATGTGCAAATCTAGGGTTTCAAACCCTCAGGATATCATTTACAAGTATTACTCATCTCGAACCAGCGAAATCTCTAGCTCGCGACGCCTTTGCCCTTCAAATCGGCCTCCACGCGCGTCGAATCTAACCAAAATCAGGGCGAATGCATCACAATATGCCAATGGGACAATACCCAATCGAAAACAATCGAAAAACATCAAGAATCTCGAAATTAGCAAAACCCGAGCTCCGAGCCAGCTTCTCGAAAAATTACAAAACTCACATTATCGGATTCCTCATCTTACCGCGAGTCCATACATACCAAGAACTCCCAAATTCGAGCTCAATGACCTATCAAATCCCAATTTGAAATATTAAAATTCAAGCCCTAGCTTTACCCCTTTTTAATAAATTTCAACCAATTTCCATGTCAATTCTACCATAAACTTGAATAATTAGGTCAAGGAACTTACCTCTAATCATTCTCCCTTGAATCCCTCTTCAAAATTGCCTCAAGGCTCTCAAAATCGCTCCAAAATGGAGGAAAAATGACATAAGTTCGCGGATGATATAATGATATAAACCCTTTTGCCAACAGCGATTTTCGCTTCTGCAGCTAAATAACCGCACCTGCGGTCACCCCATATGCGTCCAAATGACCGCTTATGCGGTCTGACTTAAATTTCCAGGGATCGCTTATGCGGTCTTTTTCAAAATAGAATCGATTTTAAATTTTATTGCCTCTTTCCAATAATTATCTTCTGAACAAGATATAGCTTCAAAATAATTTGATGGTTCAATATCGACAAGAAAAGTTTGAACTTTGAAAATCATTTCCATGAGGAAAATTTTCTTTCCAAGGCCTTTTGCTCCTTCTTAGTTCCTCATTAGAGGTAATTTCACTAATTTTTTCAACGGGTGTATGAGAAATTTTATCAGACAATGGATAAATATATTCAAAGAACTCAGCATTCTTTATCTCAATTATAGTATTGCAATCAAGTACATCACTTTTTAAAATAAAAAATTTATATGCAACACTATGTTCAACATATCCGATAAGCATGCAATCAACAGTTTTAGAACCTATTTTTCTCTTTTTAGGTTCAGGCAAAAGAGCTTTAGCAAGACATTCCACACTTTTAAGTATTTCAAATTAGGTTTATAACCCTTCCACAATGCATAAGGAGTTTTTTCGGTTCTTCTATGTGGTATTCTATTTTGTAAATGACATGCAGATAATATAGCTTCACCCCACAAATTATCAGGAGCATTAGCACTAACATAGAGTTCATCATCTCTTTAAATGTTCTATTTTTCGTTTCAGCTACTCCATTTGACTCATCTGAATAAGGCAGAGTTACTTTATGAATTGTTCTATTCTTTTCACAAAAATTATTTAAAAAGAAATATTCTCCACCTCTATCAGATCTAATTCTCTTAATTTTTCTACTAAGTTGATTTTCAAAGCATTAGAAGAATCATCTTTATTTCTAAGCAAATATAATTTAGTATATCTAGAAAAATCATCAATAAAAGTCACATAATATCTTTTACCACCTCTAGTCATAGTTTGCTTTAAATCGCCTAAATCAGTGTGAATCAAGGATAATAATTTTGTTTCTCTATTTATAGAAAAACAAGTCTTTCTAGTACTTTTAGCTTCAGCACATATTTCCCACTTGTTAATATTATTATAGTCTAAACCAGATATTAATGATAGCGACTGTATTTTCTTTATATGCGCGACATTAACATGTCCTAGTCTAGCATGCCATAAAGAAATAGACTCGACATGTAGGCAGAAGAAGATGCATTTTTATTGCTAGTATTAGAAATATTAATCATGAATAAACCATGGTTACAATATCCATTTCCCGCAAAAATATTGTTTTTGGTCAATATAACCTCATCATTCTCGAAAGAAACCTTCACTCCAACTTTTCCTAATAATCCCACAGAAACTAAATTGGTTTGGATATTAGGAACATGCAATATATCACTCAATGCTAAAGTTTTACCAGATGTGAGTTTGAGAAGAATTTTCCTTTTCCAAGAATGCGAGTTGTTCTTGAGTCACCATGATAAATCGTTTCATGTGGAGTTTGGCCCATTACCCACCTTGTCGTTACACTTTTGGCTCAGATAGTCCTTTAATTTTAAACTGCTGCCACAGTGGATAAGTTATTCACTCATAATTTGGCATGTGGAGTTTTAATTTACACCCAAATATTTCACTTCACACCCAGCCGGATTTAATTAGCCTACCCGTTACCCAGACTATATAACTTGATTTCTTAAAGACACCCGAATTTTACTTCAATTATCAATTAGGGATAGCTCTTCTTCTCGATCTCAACAAGGAACTCATAGAGTTGCTGCTAATTCCGGTGAAATTCTAGGCGATCAAGTTAGGGTTAGTGTCCCGACCATCTTTCACCATTCAATTCCCAAAATATGAGCCAGGGATCTTCGAGTTCATCATATGGTTTGAGGAGAAAATATTATTGTGGAGTTGCTGCTAGCCAATTCATTGCTTAGACTCCATATAATGCCGGCAGATGATTTGACAAGTGTTCAATGCCTAAGGTAAATTTTATAAGATTTGTTTGTGTATTTCTGCTTAGGTTTATGATAAAAAATTCTCGTTAATTTTATTCTAATTGTTGCGCCGGAACATAAATGTAAGTTTTGTGGAATGGGTAGACGATGAACTTCCTCTTAAAGTTATAGCACTGATCAACAACTTAAAGAATGAAAATGAAGCTCTTAGACGTGAAAGGAATCTTCTGTTGATGAAGGTTGTTGATATTGAAAGAGCCTTAGCAGGGAATGTTGCAAAAATTGAAGATTTTAAGGAATTTGATGATGTTAAAGGAGAAAATGATGTTTCTAAGGAGAAAATAGATGGAGGTTTAGTGTTGTGAAGGAAAGTTGTCTGGAAAAATGGAATGTGATTGGTATGGTATGATGTTGCTTCATTGGGTTCGTGTGTGCTTGGATGATAAAATAGATATTCAGCTACCTTAAGATCAACCAAAGTTTAGGTGTAGTTGATATATTTAAGTGATTATGTAACCTATGTTCAAACAAGGTTTATGTATAATTGACATGGTTGAGTTTTAATTAATATGATATGTTTGAATCATCTTTTGCATTCCGCTGATTGTATATTTGGCCATGACAATATCGTCGTCTTTGCACATATGCTTTCAATCACTGTTTTTCCTCTGTTTTCAAACTCATCATTAGGTCCACTTTACTGAGTTTTTGAATTTCTAAGATTAATTTGCGTCTGCTTATGAACTTAATTTGTTGTTCTTAAGTAAGCCAATTTTATCTAAATCTACTATATAAATACATGAGAGACAAAAATAAAGAAGTGCAAAAAATCAACTTCCAAATTCCTATCTTAAAAGTAGTAACAGAAGACAATAGAGACAACTTTATTTCTTCGACATTCCTTTCTTAAACTTTGAAAAAAGATATTGAAGTCAAACAGAAGTAGACAGATTTGCAGAAAACAGAACATGGTACTTAAGCCTCCACAGCTTTGTACATAGCCAAAAAAGATTTCATCAATACCAATTGAAATACTAAACCAATCCCAAAAAAGGTTAACTACCAACCAACCATTACTGTTTGTTTACTAACTAAACATAATTGTTTTAATAACCAATTACAACAAAAAATATAGCAATTGACTTCAAAGAAAATCTTCATTATCAGGTGCAACTTTTCGCTTGCCTTTTGTTGCCATCATCTTGGTATTTCTCTTTCTTGCCTCAAGTTGGAATTGGCTTGATGAGATTGCGAATTTTTCCTTCCATGTCAGCTCAGTTGGAGAATAAGGAAGATTAGTAGGTGTCGAAGCCTCAGTGTGATCTCCAGTAAACTTAATTTTTCTTGCCCCAGTTGTAGGCCCTCTTAGGTTGCCCCTCTCAATCCTTGACTGTATTTCTGAAAACAACCATTGGCCTAAGTGGAGGGTCTTCTTCATTATCAACTTCCGGACCATATGGTTCAAACTCTTGGGTGGCAGCAAATGGTCCAAAATCAGTTTGTGACTCTTGGTCATTCCCCATTGCATAAGACTCTTGAGTTTGATTACAGCTTGCACCCTTTCTTTTACTTGATTGAGAATTCTTTCCAGCAGACTTAGGCTATTGAATTTTAAAATAAAATAAAGTCAATACATAATGTAAGTAGTACTGTTATTCAATCAAACAAAGATTAAAAAATGTATTACCTTGTATCAACCCCTTTCATTGTGGTTTGGTTGATCAGATTCTTGAGTTTCGATGCAACTTGCAACATTTGCAGAAGACTTAGGCTATTCAAAAAATATAAGTTAAAGTCAATTAACAGTATCAATGCAACTACTACTGATAAATAGTAACACTTTTTCCAGCATCAATTAACAATACAACCATTATTGAATAAGAAAAGTATTACCTTGTAACAACCCCTTGCATTGTGGTTTGGCTCACCACAGTTACTACATATCATTTGTGTCCCCTTCCTTGATTGACTCCACTGCCCTATCATTTTTCTTGCCTTCCCTATTTCTTTTCACTTTGGGTCATCCAACTTGCTTCACAATATCAGGAGGTAACATGGCATGTGAAGGTTCAACTTTCCAGAACTGCCGACCCCTAACAGGCTGAAGCTTTTCCTTATATATTAGCAAGTATGCCTCTTTACTAAAACACCAATGGATTTCACCTACATGCTCTACTCTCTTATGCATCATTGTCTTTATTGCATGAGGGCAAGGAATACCAGATAAATCCCATAACCTGTATGTGCATCTTCTTTGTTGTAGATTGATAGTGTGTCTATCATTTCCGTCAGATACTTCATATTCTCAATCTCCATTGAATATTCCCTTACAGTCATATACTATTCCCCTCCTAATCACTATACAGCTTCAAGCAAGCTGGACTATATGCTGCATTCCAACTTCTCACCTTAACCTCACTGTCTTATAACAACACTATCACTTTCACTCTTATGTCCTCCAACATTTTGATAATTGGTTTTCCTCTAGCCTCAAGAATCCATGCATTAAATGACTCGGTGAAGTTATTATCAACCATCATATTTTTACATTGAGTGCCAAGATAAGCCCTGCACCATGCCTTTGGGGGATACTTTAAGATATCATTTGAAATATTTTCTGACATATTTCCTAATTTTTTCAATTGGTCTTTAAACTCCTCATCATATGAACTCCATGCACACCGCCATAACAACTTTCTCAACCACTCCTCTATTTTTTGTACCAGTTAGCCTTAATATGTCTCACACGGTACATGTGATTAGCCTCAGGAAGTACTGTGCTAACAGCATCCAACAAGCCTTTTGAAGTGAATCAAAAATAAAGAATGACAGAAATATTAGACTATTAGTGCAGACCATCAGATACTTTAAAATACAGAATGAAAGAACATTAGAACTATTTACCTTTTGCATATCTGATATGAATGTGATTCCTACACCAGTTTTAAGCTCCAAAGACAACTTCAACAACTCCATGAACAAAATCCAAGTCTCCTACTTGTTTCGTTGTTCACCACAGCCCATGCTAGTGGATAGAAATAATTCATGGAATCTTGTCCTAATGTTACCAACAATTGTCCTTGATTTTACCCTTTAAGAATGTACCATCTACTCCAATTGATGGTCTCAAACCATTTTTTCAGCCTTGCTTCAAAGCATTAAAGCATAAGTACATTCTCAAAAAAATTCTCTTACCTTCTGCTAGTGCATCTTTGGAGATATTTATGACTACATCACTTCCCGGATTAGACAACCTAATTTTTGGTAATATGCCTCAAGTTTGTTGTAGTCATCTATAAAACTACCCTCAAGTTTCTGAAGAACTATATTCTTAGCCCTTTTCAGTTTGGATCTACTCACATTCAACTTCAAACCATATTCAAGTTCACCTCTAATATCTTTAATCATGTATTTAGGGTTATTTTGGATCTTACTCTTAAAATATTGAGCAAATATGGCATAATCAGCTCTAGGATTCTTAAAGGAATCTTCACATGTGTGTATATCCTTCCAAGTTTTAATCTTGAATCCACTAGTTCTCCCATCTTCAAAAATTAGACACCTAAAGAGGCCGCCTTCTTGACAACCATACTTAGTTCCTTTTTTCCCATTTAATCAACCCCAAAGCCTTTTTGTTAGCTAAAGCATAGAAATTCACAGCCTGCCTGCCTTCTTTCACGTCCTTAAATGACATACCTAGCTTCAACACCTTATGATTTTCCAACCTATCATCTACAACCCTCTTCCTTTCATTGCTAATACCCTCCATTTCCTCATAATTATACTCCTCACCATCTGAAGGTCATATTCACCACCAGAACCAAGACTATGTTCACAGTCTGCACCTACCTCAACATCAACATGATATGTTTCTATATGGTCTGTGATATGTAGAGAAAAAATAGTCCACTAACTCTCGTCCACAGCAAAGAAATTTAAGACCTTGAATTTGTTACATAATAGGCAAAGAAGAGCCCTGATACTTTCATCACCTTCTACCAAATAGTACTTACCTGAAGGCCCAATCACTAATAATTGTTTAACTTTGACAAACCCTAATCTAAAGGTAAACTCATCACATATATCCTTATAATTCAATAAGTCAGGATCAAATGATGTCCATAAGTGCACAAGTTCCTCACAGTATACTAGGTCAGGTGAAAATACCCATTTACCCCCATAGTTGAACACAATATCAACCTCTAAAATTATTATCCGAAAGCGAGGGAAAAAAATAGAAAACAATAAAAACAGAAAGGGACCACATCTGAAAAGATACGTATAAAGATAAAGCATGGAATAAAAAAAATCCTACAAGACAAATATGATTTTGGGACAACCAAAGACCTACTAAATCCCCAAAAAAATTACGGGAATACACAAAATCTAGCAATAAACAAACATATATAATACTTATCAACAGACAAACATTAACTTCACCAAATGGCATATTAAAACGATTTTAATTAAAATCCTAACCCAACGGTTAAATATAACAAAAAAAGAAACAAAGAAACTTACCTTGATTAGAAAGTCAAAAATATGTTGTAAATTTCAGCAAAAACCTCCTTCGATTGGCATTCCTTCGCATATGCAGAAGCCCTAGCGGATTTGGGCGGACTAGACGAGAATAAACAATGTGGTTTATCGGTAAATGGTTTTTTAACAAAGCGGACTATACGAGATAAAGGGGTTAAGTTATACGGGTCAGGTAATGGGTAATGGGAAACAGATAGGCTAATTAAATCCGATTGGGTGTGAATTAAAATGTTTGGGTGTAATTAAAATTCCACGTGTCAAATTATGAATGTAACGGCAAGGTGGGTAATAGACCAAACTTCTAATAAGGGTTATTTATAAACCTTATCGTAAAGTTAAGATAGGTATTTGGATCTTTTCCGTTTTTTGTGCTACTATTTGAAACCTTCTAATCTTTATTGTGGCACGCCAGCTTAAAAATAGTTAGATAAATGTGTGGGAAATATTACTTTATGATTTGTAGTAAAAAGAAAATTGTATTGCCAGGCCTAGTAGAATAGAGACTGGTAGTGAATTACAGGATAAACACCACAATATGATATAGGAAGTTCCTAAGGATGTCAAGAATGAAGGAAATCCATCTGGGGTCTTCTAAGAACTCAAACTTTACTCTGTTTTTGTTTTTGGCTCTTCTCAAAATACAATCTTTTTGTGTTATTTTGGTTCTGGTCTCTTCTCAAAAACCATCTTTTGAGTGTTTTTGCTTCTGGGGTCTTCATAAAATGCAATATTTTCACTGGTTTTGGTTCTGGGGTCTTTCAAAATGCAATCTTTACTGTGTTTTGCTTCTGGGATCTTCTCAAATACAATCTTTTTTTGTTTTGGTTCTCAAAAATACCTTATAAGAAATTCCAGAACAAGATAAATGATGGAGTGCCAATTATTGAAGAATTTGAGAAGTGTTATCTTTATGATTGATTCCAATATCTGGCTAGAACGCTTGCTCTTCTGAGTAAAGGGTAGTTCTTCAGTATAAAACACGACTCAATTACAATAATTCGGAAAAAATTCAAAAATCGAAAAAAGAAGAAGCAATGAGATGAAAGAATTGCTACATAAATAGTGTAAAAAGGGCAAAAATATTCTTTCTGTGCTGTAATAACTTCTGAAGCAAAACGCTCTCTATTCTTCAGCTTCCAAAAATCATAGTTTCATCATTTTGAGCACCATATTATCCATCAACAAGACGACCAAGATTCAAACCTCATCGCGCAGCTTGTGGCCTGGTAAAATCAAAATATAGTCCACCTCACAATAAATCATATAAAAGGTGAAAGAAAAGAAGAAAAAGATCGGAAAGAAAATACAGATGAGAAAGAAACTGAAGTTTTTACTATGAAATAGTTGTTACTCTTTTAATCTGAAGTTTTAAGAGAATTAATTACCAGTGTTAAAAAGGACTGGACAATCATTGGATTGGTGAAATTTTTCAATTGCACAATATCACTTCCTCACGAATGGTTTTTGGCATACAAGTAGTCGCTGGTCACTTCCGTTCTGGAGGTCGATCACCCTAGCTTCCCAGCGGATTTGGGCAGCTAACGTCCGCGCTTTCTCTATTGGACCCAATGTATCAGAAAGAATAATCCATCCCTGCAATAAGTATAGTCTTACAATTCAGTGCAAACCGCAAAGAACATGCGGGCATGATGTTCAACTGAAGGTGCTATGTCGACAAGACTAGGAAAATAAGAGTATCTAATTGAGAAAAAACAAGCTACCCTTCGAAGAAAGAGTAAAGCAAAAAAACTTCAAAGAGAAGAGTACCTCAGGCCTTAAAATACGATCCATCTCCAAAAGTAGTTGAAACATGCTGCATTTTTGTGAAACAATATGGGAAAGGAGCCCATTCGCATGGAGCAAATCATATGTTCGGGGATATGTTGGAAAAGGTTCGCACCTGGTTAAATTTTAGAACAACATTCAAATCAATCACCAGAATATTTCAAGCATAGAGCAAATAAAAGTAGTTCAACTTGCTTTCAAGAATATATCCGGGGTGAGAATACAGGTCAAGCCTCTAATGCTGCTGCCTTTCTGATGTTATTATTATTCTTCTCCTCTAATGGTGCTGCCTTTATCTATTACTATTAATTTCCTCCTCATGAACCATATAAAGACATGCCTTCTCTTCATAAAGGAAGCTGCAATTCTTCATCAAATTATAATTGCTTCCAATATACTAATATGAAACAGGAAATATATAATAAAATTTAACTATCAAGCAAATTAAAGAAAATAAGAACATGCGCGTCCATACTAACTTTAACATATTCACCACTTCCAAGCACATGTATATTTCAAGTCCTGTTTACATTTATAACAATATCTCACCAGTTATGCAGAACACCGGCAAAACCTCGATCAAGAATGAGTGGAAGCGTATTACGCGCCCCAAGAGGCACAACATTCATCACCCAAACCGCTTTGCTTGCCTCCATCAATGCAGCACTAAGACCGCCATAATGAGCATTCATGTCCATGACATTCCGTACCATATTATAAGGAGGCAATGGATCATCATCACCTGGCCTTTTCGGATGGTCAGAGAAAATCAAGGGTGACAGCAAAGACCAATAATTTCTCAAAGCTAATTTCCAGAAGTCTGAATCCTCAAAGAAATCATCAGGATGGAGCCCTATCACAAAGCAAAAGATTGATAAGAAATTGACTGCTAAAAGTAAAGGGGCAAAATGACCAGAAATTGGAGAATGAAGATAAAACGAAAAATGTTGCAACAACCAATTTTATTGTTTTTACAAAAAAGATAAAGAACACTTGCCATGAATTTGAAGCTCAGTGGAATTCAGAGGATCAGATTTGCTATGAAGTGGAACCCACCGGTGACTGGTTGTCCCAGATATACAACGTGCGAGTGGTTGGTAATACAATTGCATATCATTTCCTTTACAAACTGGTATATCACCCTGCCTGCTACATTTAAATGCAAATTCTCATCGCATAAAGGTACAACTGTAACTTACAAAGGGAACGAAACACACGAACATTAACACCTGAGCATAAAGGGCCTTTTCCCTTTGGTATAGGGTTACGAGCATACAATGTCAATAATTTATAAATAAGAGCACAAATGGAAACAGCTTCAAACCTATCCATGGACATAACAGAAACAAAGTATTTTATCAGAACAAAAGCACTTTTATTTACACCATTAGGAAAGTCTTAATGGGGTGTATGTAGGGTGGTGGTGGAGGAGAAACGCTTTTAACAAAACATAGCCTTCTGTATTGTATCCACACAGAAAAAAGAAGTCTTCTTTAATAGGTTTTCTGCCCAGAGTTGAAACTCTACAGTCTACAGTACTTCCCTTCTTCTTTTTTTGTTCTTGAAAATTAGGTTTTGCTAGTATTGAATTAATTAAAGTCAGAAGCAGCTTTTCAGAAAAACGAAAAACCGAACATAGTGTAGATGAGCACATGCATTAGCTATCTCAGTAACCTTACCTGGATGTATAACACTGAGAGTCAACTGTCTTCTGCCAAATAAAAGTCTCTTCTTGTTGTGCCAAAAGAGACCAACAGAGCTTCTTAGTGAATTCTTCCAACGGACTAGACATGCTTCCCTTCTTTGCACCGGTAGAACTATCCTGTTGCCGGGTTGTGGGTGAGGTTAAAACAAAGTAACCTCCGGGCTTGAGTAAACGATCAATTTCAATAAGAAACAGCCCATCTGTTTTGTCAAATCATCATTAGATTCATACTATTAAATTATTTTCACGGGTTAACAGGACTCATATGGATATTTAAATGTTTAGAAGGCATGATATCTGAAATGGTTACATCACGATAGTTGAAAGAGCAAAAGAATATGCTTTTCCTTTTCTCTACAGGAAAAGTGAAGGAACAAATTCAACTATAGACTAGAATGCACCCATAAGTAAGAAAGGTGCTAATTTCTAAATGAGAAATATGTCTTTAGCTCCAGCACAGCAGTAAAGGTCAATAATCCCACACACACGATGGTCTTAGCTTCAGGCCAGCTGCCAGCAGCTTCAGCGGAGGTGAGACACAGCCAATTTTGAATTTAAAAAAGAAAATTGAAGCAGGACACTAACAAAAATTTCGCTGCATAGGCAATGTCAAGCAACATTAATCTATTTGGAAACCGTGTTAAACAATGTCGGAGGCCAATTATAAAACACATAGGAGGGAGTATGTGTAAGATTAGCAGTGAATTCGCAAACCGACATCATTAAATAGACATAAAAAAGAAGTAAAGATCAGTTAATACATGAAAAATACAAATATAATATGTTGAATCACACATAAATGACTGATTGGAAACCATACTTTTTGAAATTCACAACTGCGGCAATACCTTTGCTGTCCCATATGATTCCACACTGAGCACAATGAACCATGCCATAGGACAATGATGGAAATGGAAGCTGTTTAGAAATAAAATTGCCGATGACTGCTGGAAGTCCTCTCTCGAGTACTAACTGAACTTGGCTACCAGATGGCTCATATGCTGCCACACAAAGAGCCATCAACTTCAGCGAGAGTAGGTGGGCACCAAAGCTACCAAATCCGCAACCAATATCCAGCACGGTGCTCACCTGTTATTTTCATAAGAGAACGAAAATATATCTAAGATTGAAATCTATTCTGCATAACATCATTCGCAGACAAAGCATTGATTTTAAAACCCATGAACATACAAACAAGTAACAAATAAGGATTAGTTAAAGAAGAACAAAAGTTGAACTTACACCGGCTTGAAGAAGCTCTGTATCACTTCCCAGCCCAATCATCTCTGCGATGAGATGAGAGTAATCTTTGACACCATCAACAATCATTCCATCCTCTGAATGGAAAGCAATTTGATTCTCTTCCAGTAACATTAGCCTGAAAAGGAAAAAATATCAAATGACCAACTTTAAAGAAGATATACAAATTTGTCTTTAAGAATCTATTACCAAAAATAAACCAACCCAAAAGAGGTAAAAACTTAAAACACATGATTATAAATGCACTATTTGAGAGATCATCTGAACTGAATCAACTATACCTTTTTGTCATGCTTCCGGAAGAAAGGAACTGATCTTTGGTTAGCTTCACATTTCCACTCCATATGACATCCCTACCTGCTGGCCAAGTCAGCGGAATCTTGTAATCCTTAGGAGGACGAACCAAACAATCTTGGTGTTCCCGCGATAACTCACAATGACGATCAAATTCCTCCCCATCATTAAGTCCAGTTAACAAGTTTGCAGATACATTATAGCAAGGCACATAATTCTCTCTCTCCTTTCCACAAAGACCAACATCCTTTATCCGATTAGCTCCCAGAGAAATGCTCTTTAACTCTAAATAATCATTTCTTGCTTGTTCCTTTAGCTTTCTATAATTTGTATAGATATCAGGCTTCGCGGAGGTAGTCACCGAGTCAAATGTACTAGAAGAAGATGATCCTAACAATGCTATTAGCACAAAGACACTGACCAGACACAAGAGTATCCAGTTGAGTGGCGGTCTAGGACCGAAAATTAATGATAGCTTATTGAGCAAAGGGCTTCTCATGGCCAAGTTTCAAGAACCCCTTTTGAAAATCGAGTAGAAAAGACCTAGCTATTGTTTCAACCTGAACCTCCAAAAACTATGAAAACTGTAAGATATCATCAGAGACCATCTCCCATATATATCACCCAAAATCCAAACAATTTCAACTGGCATCTGTTTAAACCACTACCTAAACTCAACATAAAGAAATTTCCCCAATCATGCCAAACAAATCAACATCATAATTTAGTAGAATTTCAATCCCACAAGTTTCCACAATAACCAAAATAAAACAAGCAAATGCAGATCAGTGAAAAGCCCCTCCCAAAAGATTATGACACGTCAACTACCAATAATCAAGATTAGAACTTTACACAGTTCCAAACAATGCCAATTCTGAAGCAACTCTTTTTATTATTCCCTTATAAACAAGCAATCCAAATCCTCAGATCACCTGCAAAAAAAAAACAAATTTTGCAGATAAACAGAATGAACATGAAAATACCAATTAAGATCAAGATTCAAAATTCTCAGCATTTGAGCATGAGAGACAAAAATATAAAAACCCCAGATCAGATCCACATCCAAAATGTCAAGAGAATCAAAAACTCACATTTTTTAACCAAAAAAATTTGATCTTTACATAGAAACAACAACCATGAGAGCATAAAGATTAGGGTTTTTGTTGTTTGTACCTAAAAAAGATGAGTTCTTGATAATGGGGTGTGGAAATGTAATGTAGAGGGTGTCTCTCAAAATTTGTTATATATATGTATTTGTTATGACAGTTGCAGAAAGTTATGCAGAGTTGGGATTGGCCATTGAAATATAAAAGAGAGAGAATGAAAAGAAAGAAGTTGGGGGGGGGGGGGGGGGCAGTTTTTTTTTTAATGGAATGACAGAGAGTCCTATCCAAGCGTGAGTTCTCTATTAATGGGGTATTCAAAAACTCCGATATTAGTGTGTGTGTGTGTTTGTGTTTACAGATCAATTACAGAGGCTCGCACATTGAGAACTCACACACAATCTCATAATTACAGAGGAATAATTGTGCTTAATATATTTTTCTTTTCTTTTTTCCTCTCTTTTATCTTTTCTTGGGGTGGTTAGCGGTCTAGCGGGGTGGGGGCCGCTTTTATTTTACTTTTTTCTCTATTATTCTTTTTTTTTTCCCCTATTTCACCGGCCTGACTATTACTAATATTAAATTATTGTTCACTCATGCATATTGTTATATTAATTTATTACTAAATCATGATAAATTAGTGGGCGTTGCGACATAAGAATTGTAAAAAAAAAGTGAAAAAAAATTCAAGTGAAAATAGTATTTAAAAATTAGAGTTATGTGGTGGATATGGATTTTGAATTTTTGTGAGTGAGAAGTGAAAATTTTAAAAAATAGTTATTTGGAGTTTTTAAAAAAAAAATGAGGTGGATGCCTTTTTGAGAAGTTTTGAGGTATTGGTTTATTTTTGGGGTCTATTTATCTATATTAGAGGTGTTAAACGGTCCAGGTCAGCTCGGTTCCGGACTGGTCCAGACCGGTAGAACTGGGAACCGGCCCGAACCGGTAATAGGGGTTGGGTTGGGCTGGGTAGGGGGTTGGCTCGGTTTAGTTGGCCCAAACGGGTAACCGGAACCGGTTGAACCCGGTAGAGTGAATAGTACCTCTTACCGGGTTATCCGGCCCGATTCAAATGGCTATTATTTATTTATTTTTTTCGAAATGGTGGGCCCCATTCAACGGTCAGACCATGTTTTGGTCCGTTGCCAACGAAAATATTGCACAAATAGCCTTTTTTATAAAAAATTTAACCCTTTTTCAATCTACAAAACTAACATTCTTTAAAACTATAAATACCCCCTCCCCCTCTTCTTTATTTCTTCACTCAATACTCATTTCTCAATCCCAGTTTCTCCCATTCTCTCATTCTCCAATTTGCAAGACTTCAAGTCATCAATTCATCATTTCATCTTCTAATTTTATTTGGCTCTCTTTTCTTGAATTTAATTTATCGTGTTTTGTCATTCGGAATTTGAAGTTTGAACAATTGAAGTTCAAAATTAAAATACTTGATTGACGTTTGTTCGTGGTAACATCGAAATTGCGTAATTAAGTGCTCAATTTATTATCGAATTTGGTGCTCAATTTATTGTCGAATTCAGTGTCAATTTCTACTTTTGCACCGGAGAGTGCATTTAGCCAAGCAAAACAACAACTTGGAGACACCCGTCACTCATTGGGAAGCAATGCTTTGAAAGTTTTAGTATGTTTCAGAGATTGGATTAGATCGGAACGAAGAAATCAAGGACGTGAAGATGTTGATAGCCCAGAAGACGAGGAACTTGGAGATATATTAACACATGGTAACCCATCCGAATTTAACACTCCCGAAGAAGGTCAATCGGTTCATATTGATTATGAAGAACTTACTAAGGCAATGCAAAACCTTTGAATTTACTTGTTGTTAAAATGTAAACCTTTCAATTTGTAAGTTTGAATTATGAAATAAAAGTAGCACTTGCAATAAGTGCAATTTTTTCCCAATCTTCCTTGCATTCTTTATGTTAGTGTTTTGTATTAATATAACTTACAATATTTATACAAAAATCCAAAAAAAAAAATTAAAAATATGCTAAACCCAGCCCGGCCCGGCCCCCTCAACCCGTAACCCTTACGGTTCAATTTTTACCCGGATAAATCCGAACCCGTTAAACCCATTAAGAACCAACCCGAAACCGGCCCGAATCGTAACCCGTACGGGTCCCAAAAATAGAGGCCCGATCCGGCCCGGCCCACCCATTAAACACCCATAATCTATATACAGATTACTTTTTTGCTTTATGAAAGTTGTTTTGATTTATTAGATAATTAATGAACTGACAATTGGCAAAAATTAATTAATAGTCATTTTGGAGTAGAAAAAGGAAAGTGTGAAAGTAGATCTAATGATGGTAAAATAGATAGCAACAAAACTTCTTTAATTTGCTTGTTTCTTAAACTCGTGGACTCAAGTATATATATTGGAAAGGAAAAAAAATAAAATAACAGCGTCTTATCTATCCTTTAACAACCACAACAACCGCATAGTATAATTCTACTTAGTGGGATCAGAGGAGGATAGTATGTACGCAGACCTTACCCTACTCTGGAATAAAGAGGTTATTTTCAAATAGACCCACAGTATCTTTCCCTCCAAAAACTTCTCACCTTGCTCTTGGATAGAAATGACGTGCTTACCACTCTCAAATGAATAAAATACTCACATACAGTCTTCATGTAGTGAAACGTAATTAGCAAATAAAACAATGCCAAATGGAGGCCAACTTTTTGAGCTTTTGGCTGTATATCTAATGTTCTTGTCCACTCATATACAGCTTAAAATCCAAGTTATTTAGATAGTGACACATTTTATATTGGTTTATTAAATTGGTGTCGGCTCCTTCCCTCCAAAATTAATTAAATTTAAATACGTAAGAATTTATGAGAGCACTTAAGTTGACCTTACAATAAAGTATGAGACCATGGATATAATGATGGTAAAAATTACATAAAATAATTAACGATGACGTTTCACTAAAGAAAGAATAGTAGAAAAAACATTTTTGAATTGTCACTATTTATTGCACAACACACCATTATAAAGCTCCCAAAAAGTGCCCCTCAACTCAACTTTAATATTATTAAAACTGTTTTTTTTTTAATTATAACTATAATGATAATGTGCAACCAAAGCAAAATGACAGTATGGGAATAATTTGTTTTCTTGCTGATATACCGTACTTATTGCAGTATATAGGACCAAAAAGAGGAGCTAATAAGTGTGTTCTGATCATTTCCTCAAGCATTTAAGTTATAGTATATACTAGCGATATCATGAAGATTTTTTAATACTATTAAAGTAATTTAACCTATTATGGTCCGTTAATTATTTTATTAGCTAACTGATCAATATTAATAATGATGATTTTATATGTAACTAATTTATAGGTGACTTGATTATGAAAATATTTTTTTACATTATCGAATATAAAGCCAATCAACATTCCGAATTTGTCTTGATACAAACAGTTCACTGGGCGGACAGCAAAAAGGGGTATATTTTACAAATGGTCAAATAATTATGACTTTTTTTCACTAAAATCATATAACTTTGTTTTCTCACACAAAAATCATATAACTATGATTATTTTTCACAAAAGTCATATAACTTAATTTTCTCATACAAAAATCATAACACTTTCACTAACTCACACAAAAAGCATAGTGATCGGAAAATATAATTTTCAATAGTATTTTTTTATTTTGTGATTTTATTTTTTATTTTTAGTCTAATAAATAATAATCCAATTAAAATAGGGATGACCCATCCCTACATGGCCTACCCGACCCAATACTCATATAAAGTGAATGGTAAATCCTTCAAAACATAATACTTAACACTATATTTTATTTTATTTTATTTTCAAGACTTTTATTCAAATTGATAGCATTTTTATTTCATGTGCTCTCTAATTATACATTTTATTTCTTTATTTTTTTTGTCAGAATCTCATGCATTCCAAACTATATTTTTTATAGGGGAAGAATTCACTTTTCGTATTATATTGACTTGCGTATATGGTTATTGGATCCGGTTGGATTGGGTCATTCCTATATTAAGGAAAGAATATTAAATTAACCAATCGGTCGAAACTAATATCATTTGATAGCCAAAATATATATATAGAATGAGTATGTAATATGTATATAATACACGCACACATAATATATATATATATATATATATATATATATTATCGGCTATTATTTTTGGGAGGGTAAAAATATACTCATATTTCTCCTATTTTAGTTGGCTAACTATTATTTAGACTGAAAATAAAAAATATAAAATAATAAAATAGTACCGAAAATTTTATTTTTTTCGACCACTGTGATTTTTATGTGAGGTAGTGAAAGTTTTATGATGTTTGTGTAAAAAAATAAAGTTATATGACTTTTGTGAAAAAGTGTCATAGTTATATGATTTTTGTGTGAGAAAACAAAGTTATATGACTTTTGTGGAAAAAAATCATAGTTATATGATTTTGTGTGAGAAAAAAAAGTTATATAATTTTAGTGAAAAAAAGTCATAGTTATATGACTATTTGTGAAATTTACCCCTAGCAAAAAGACCCTCGCGCACGGGGCAAAGCTAGCATGTGAAATACGAGTTCGGCTGATAATAACTTTGGTTCAAATTTTGTACTATTTATCTAATGAAATCCATTAAATATGTGTAAAGTGTTGTTACTTTAAAATCCTATAATTTAAAAAAGTTAAAATCTCGAACCCATAAACTTTATATCTTAGTTCTGTCCTAGCTCTTGCCTTAAAGCACAAAATTGATACTTATTTGTTCATCCTTTTTGACTCAAAGCTTTTAGCATAAGGAATAATAGGCGCTACAAATTAAGCAATCATATAAAGCTAGTAACTTTGTGTTTAAAAAAGAATATTTTATAATATTGAAATAGGGACATAAAAGAAAAAGAGCTCTTTTAAGAGAAAAAAGAAGAAAGAAAAAAAAGGGAAAAAGAGAATCCTAGGTTAACCATCATAGAATCCTGATTAAAACTCATCCTTATCCTTTTTTAATTTTTAATTCGGATGTTTATCGAAAAAATATGTCATCTCTTTCCCATTTTAAGACTAACTCTCATATGTTAATGTTTTTAATTTAAGACGATTTCACCTATTTATTTAGTTCATGCAACACGTTATAAATTTTTAGTTTTTTTTTTCTGGATTGCGATTTTTTTATATACATAGTGAATAAGGAGAAGATAAATATTGAAAAGATTATAGGTGGACTGAAACCTTGCATCACGGTGATATACAGTGAAATTAGACTATAACCATGTAAATTACTAGAAAAATTAAAGTTAGCGACGAACTTCAACGCTAATCTGACGTTAAATTGCTTGTAGCTAATAGAATTTTTTGATAATCTCTAAGCAGAATTACCGATGGAGTATCGACAAATTTTATTGTTTAGTTACAAAAAAATTTCCATTACTAATTTTTGTTTTTTTGTAGTGATATAAGTCTAAGGAACATGGGTAATTGGTAAAGGTAATACTTGCTTCACTGTTTAATTCTTTTAACAAAATATTATAATCAGTTCGTCGATTCGTTATCCTATGATCAATAATTGATTTACTTTTAGAAATGCAAATAATGTTATTATAAAAGATTGATTCCACAACACATGCATCACATAATGGTGGAATTGAAGAACAATAAAGTAAAATAAATAATTATTTTTATAAAAGGAATGGAGGGGAAGGAATTAAGTTGGTTGCGGTAGGTTAGATAGCTTTTTATAACATCGAAATATGGATATAAAAAGAAAAGAAAAAAATCGATATTAAGAGAAAAAGAAGTGAAAAAATAGAAAGAGAATCCAGGTTAAATATGATAGAGTCCTGATCAAACTTTTCTTGCTCTATTTTAAGTTGTTAATTTCTACTTCTATTAACAATAATAATGTTTATCTTATCCAATTCAAAGCTGATCTCATATGGTAATGCTAGTATAAGATTGAGTATAGGTTAAGGGTGATACTTGATTTTTTATTTCACTTCTGATGTCTTTTAATGTGACAATTTTTTTCGAAATTAAACATCCTAAATTATTCTTCAGTAGCTATCTATATCTATATATTATTAAAAAGAGATAAAAAAATCATTTTCTTAAGCTAAGTGGCAGCCTAAAAAAAAGTCACATGGCATAATTAGTTACTAATTAGTTATTTAGTTAATAATTAGTTATTGGTTATTATTTTTGAATTTAAATATATATATAAAAAATTACCATATACTATATATATTAATTTGTTACTTTATTTGATTTAATAAATATAGATATCTTATAATTAACTATAATACAACAACAACAACCCAGTATAATCCCACTTAGTGGGGTCTGAGGGTAGTATTTTTTATTAACTATAATTAAAAAACAAAAAAATAAATATATTAAAAAAATAACTACTCATTCAAATTGGGTGGGAGTAGTTTCAAGTTAGAGTTTTAAATTATTTTAAAATAAAAAACAAAAAAAATAGCTATAAAAACGAAAAAAAGAAGAAGAAAAACTACTCATTCAAATCGGGGAGTAGTTTCAAGTTTGAGTTTTAAAATAATTAAAAACGAAATTAAAAAAATAATAAATTACCAATTCAAATTGGGAAATATTTTAAGTTGGAGTTTTAAAATTATTTTAAAATAAAAAACGAAAATAAAGAAATAAAAAAAAACTTCAGAGAAAAAAACTAAATAAAGTAATATGATAATAAAACTTTCTATTAACAATGGTAGTATTAAATATTGGATGATACAATAAAGAAAAAAACATAATAAAAAAGTTATTTGATGCGCTACGTGTATAGGTACCGTTAGTTTAATAAAGATTTTATTCATTAAAATTTAGATAATATTATTAAGAACAATCGAATAAAATTTAAAAAAAATATTTCAATAGTAATAAATTATATATTCTCATATATTACAAAAAGAAAGCGAATACTTAATATTTGCTAATATAATAAAGAAAAATATAGAATAAAAAAGTTATTCACTGACGATATAAGTACCTTTGATTTAATAGATATTTCATTATTGAGTATCTCGTTTGACAAACAAGATGACAATTGAATTTTATTAAAGCAATATCTAATAGGGTCAAACAACCCTGATCATAATTTAATTTAATTAATATTCTTTATATCGCGCGATGCGCACGACTACTAGTTCCTATTTAAAATTCTACTAGTAGGATCGGGGAGTGTAGTGTGTACGCAGACCTTACCTCTACCCCGAAGAGATAGAGAGGTTGTTTTCGAAAGACCCTCGATTCAAAAAAAAAAAACAGAAAAAGGAGACATTATTAGTATCACCGTAAAAATTATCGGAAAAATAGGAATGACATGTTTCAATCCTTATATAGGAAAAATCATCTAGTACGCGAAATTCGTTAACATGACTAATTCAGAATCGCACCTCGTTAGGCTCATTTAAGAGAAGAGCACTTCCTATCAGGGTTTTCTCATCTAATTTTTTAGATCCTAACCAATTTAACATCTTAAACTAAGTGTATATATTTAACACTGCTATATTAGTATAAAATTCTTTAAATAAGAGGGTTAGCAATCTGTGTTAGGTTTGCTATGGGTTGTAATTACTTGGTGATTAATAAGAAGTTAATTAATTACCAAAAACCGCTATATCAATTCTTTACTTTAGTGAATAGTTTAGATTAGCTCGTTTTCTTCCAATCCTACCAATAATTGGGTTCCTTTACAAAGTGCGAATGACGAGATATTAACATATGGTTGATTCCATAACACATCACATGATGATGGAATTAGTGGAGAAGAATGAAAGTAGAAGAAAATGATAATATTCTCACTGCTTAAAAAAGAATGAACATCTTTGATTTAGCATAAAATGTAAGAAAGAATAAAGGATTTTTTAAATTTATAATTTAAAATTATTTACAGATATTTGTGTGGTTATAGATCATCCTATTAAGGAGAAAATAAAATATTTAAAGTTACATTATTTCTAAAAAAATTTAAAAAATTATTCTTAAAAAAAATTGGTTTATTCTTCTTGAACGGTAATATAGAAGGAATAGAATTACAGTTATTTTTGTTGCTTAAAAAACTGCCAACCTATATTTAGCAAAACTGAATCATAATCTGGCATGTTGTAATACCTAAGCAAATCTGTAAAAGGAGCTATATGTGCCCAACATGCAACAACTCCTACAACTACGTTACCATATTACTTGTACTCAAGGATAGAGTATTGCAAGTATCGGAGTTTATCTGGATTTAATAGTTTCGGTTCGAAACATAAGTATGAATCCATAATTTTAAAAATATAACGAATTTGTTACTTAAAATATTAAAAATTTAAATTCTGAATACAGTACTACTATATTTTATGATTATAGTTGGTGAGCTGTGGGGGAATGGCCAACTCATTGATGGAGACAATGGAAGGTTCCATTGGGACTCTATATTTAATGACATTTGCTATGACGCCATTCCGGCAACCTTCTTGCATTCGTTTATTTCTCATTTCTCTTTCTTTATTCCTCTTCACGACTAGGAGAAAATAAAAATAAAAAATATTAGCGAAATACATAAAGCGCCCCTTTAAGTTGTTATTGTGAGTGTTACTGTGTTAAACCAAAAATCAGAAAAATTGTTAGGAGAATTAAAGAAATCTGGAAAATAGTAGAGAATCAGAAATATTCCGAGTCCACAAGTTTCTTGTGTGTCCTTAAGAAATTTTAACCCCCTCACATGTTGCCAAGGTAATGGATTAAATCCTTCCAGGATAAAACGGAATAAACATTCCTGCAACAGTGGCAATACAAACTGCAGGATACCAACGAACTCAAAGAACGGAGCAAAATCACACTCACGAATTTGAGAGAGAGAGACTGCGAATTAGGATGCGGTATATTCAGAAAGAAAGAAGTTCTGAAGTGTTTTTCGTGTGTAGAAAATGCAGTCTTGCATCAGAATTTATAGGCAAATATCAGAAGAGGTGTCTGGAAAAGGTGCCTTTTAAGAAAATACGTTGCGTTTCGCGGTTCTACCGCGATCGGGGCATAACCGCGGCCAGAGAGGCTCTCGAAATCTGCCTGCCGCGGTTCTACCGCGGTCGCGGCAGAACCGCGGCCAGCGATTGACAAATCCAAATCCGAAGCCGAAGCCGAAGCCGAGCTGAGCGAGCGACGACGACGGCGCGAGAGTTCATTCTCTTCAACTCCTTTTAAGAGCTTTAAGAAATGAATCTATATATAAGCACACAAATGTGATTGTCCCTCACCAATGAGGGACAAAGTGCAAGACAAAAGTTCACTTCTTCAAATTTT
>MU755748.1:61025-108447 GCA_026770625.1 Nicotiana glauca | reverse complement strand
GAATTTGTATGAAACATAAACAGAAGGAATTCCATCAATAGGGGAAATCATTACCTTAGCGCTTTCTCATTATTGTTTACAACTTAGCATCTTTAGTTTACAACTATTATTTACTGTTAATCTTAGTTATTAAAAACACCATCAACTGTGATTCTCAACGTTTGGAAAATTGATTCTAAATAGTTTAGTAGGTCTAAAGATAGTGATTGATAGGTTAATTCTCTGTATATTCGACTCTGG
This sequence comes from Nicotiana glauca, assembly GCA_026770625.1. Taxonomy (NCBI): domain Eukaryota; kingdom Viridiplantae; phylum Streptophyta; class Magnoliopsida; order Solanales; family Solanaceae; genus Nicotiana; species Nicotiana glauca. Next base: position 108,207 of record MU755748.1, on the reverse strand, counting down.
GCATAATACTGAGGTTATATTTGCAACGTCCGCATTGTCCTTTTTATAAGGCATAGTTAGGCGTGATCAGGTAACAAGAATGTAAATTCACATAAGAAAGGTTCGTATATTGGAATGCTTAAGATCGTATCGTTGATAAGTCGTAACTCAATGGATTACACTAGAAAACTTAAACTTGCACAAGTTACATAAAAGTTAAGGACCGAGTCTTTTCAAGGTTAGTTTGTAAATTTAACACTAAAGAAGCCTAGCAGGTATTTCAAAAAGAAATTAATGAAAAATACAATATGACATGTAGACGTGGGTCAAAATACAATGCACTGCGAGGCGAGGCGGGATAAATTGAAATTTTACGGGTTAAGACAGAACATGCACCACCCCGCACCGCTTGCCATCCCCATATGATAGTAGTATACATCGTAAGTAGTTCTGGTTATGTTGGATTTAGAATTATTTTATTGATTTCTATTTTGTCATATAATAATACTTCTTTGTCCAATTGTAGGTGTCATAATTTCTTTGTAGTTTGTCAAACAAAAATAATATTTTTCTATTTAAATTTTTTATTTTATTTTAATAATCTTGTCAAGGCAGTTGTATCAAAGGTAGCTTCCCACTTTGAACATGACAATTACAAGCAGATACTCAAGGTATAACTGGAAGGGTAAATTTTTTGCCTTAATGCGTCCTTCTTCAGTGGGAAAACAACCTTGTTAAAGATAATGGGAGAAAGAATAGTAAGATAATTTATTATCATATAAATGTTTGTAGCTTCTTTTATACCACAAATTTTAGTTCTTTATATAATTTTGCAACCAGTCATATAACCTCACACTAATTTTTCCTACTCTTCCTCAAGGTCTTCTTTTTTGCTTACCACTTGAACAAAAGTAATTACTCTGTTCCAATTTACGTGAATCTATTTTTTTTTGGTCCGTTCAAAAAAGAATGACCCCTTTCTAAATTTAGTAACAATTTAGCTTGAACTTACAATTCTACCCTTAATGAGAAACTTTTATAATCACACAAATACTCTGGACCCTTTTTTGACTTTTTTAGTACCACAAATTTCAAAAGTTTTTATTTTTTATTAAACTCCGTATCCAGTCAAATATGTTCACTTAAGTTGAAACGGAGGGATAAATTGATTTCAATTTACTTGGAGTCATTTATCATTTCATGGGTTCAAATCGAGAAATTTACAATAGTGAGGGACCAAACTGACATTATCCTTTAAAGACGAAAAAGTCATCATCAGATTCTCAGAGGAAGAGCTTCAGGTAACAAAGGAGTAACCATGGCTTCCCTTCACCTTGCTATTCCTTCACTTCCCGGACCCACTTATCGGCCCGCACGCAAATCGACAATTCGATGTTCCGGTGAAAAACGGCAAGCACTTTTTAACCGCATTGCCCCTGTTTATGATAACGTGCGCACCGCCCCTGCTGCTGCACTCAAAAGAATCTACATTCACTATTCAAATTGTCACTTCCTATGTTTACTGTGTGGACATTTTCATTTTTACAGTTGAATGATCTCCTGAGCTTGGGTCAACACCGTATATGGAAAAGAATGGCCGTTTCTTGGACCGGGTAAACTTTCTTTCTCCTTCCGTCCTGTCCTAATTTGTGTGATAGTTGTTTGCTTATGGACGGAGTTTGAAAAAATATACCTTTGAAACTTGTGTTCTAAAATTAGACATGGATATTTGTGTGATAAATTAAAAAGGTGTCATACTTTTAGGACGGACTTAAAATAGTAGTATCACATTAATTGGGACGGAGAGAATATTTTGTATCACCTTGTAGGTAATCTACTGTTGCTGCCTATTTTATGTGATGACACTGTCACCATTTCTCATATGACACTGGAGTCAAAATCTTCTCTTTGAACATATTTTTAATATATTTTGCAAATATTTAATTAAATAAAGCGTTAATATGTAAATTAGAAAATTAAGGAATGTGTCCCAGATTGGATAATTTGACTTGTTATGTTGAAACCCTTCATATTTTTGGAATGAAGGAAAAAATGGAAGTTTAGTTGTCCTTCTTTGGGTAAAGCCTAAGGCTGATCCACGATTTAAGCAGTATGCATTCCACCGTTAAATTCTTAGCTCTGAACTTGTTTTACTTTTAAAATTAGCCGTTAAGTTGTTGAAGTCTTAGTGGGTTTTGTTGGTTCTTGATAAAAGAAATTAAGGGAAATAACTGATAAGATGACAAGAAAATAAAAAAATATACTGGAATAGATGTAAAAGGAACTGAAGCTGAAGATACTATATTATTTTATTGCATTTGGACTATAATTTATAAGAGAAATATTAACTTAAAAGACCTAAAAATCAGCACAAAATATGCTGAAAATAACTAACTCCTAGACCAGTTCACTCCTAAAGACTAGTTTAAAATTATTTCAAATTCAAACTAAATTACTGCATTAAATAGCTGAAACAGTAAAATAATTTTACTGAGAGCAACTTCTAAAGCATATTTCTAGCACTCCTCCTTGCTTTTGAAGCTGCAAATTCTGAACTTGTCCCTTGTAAACCTTTAATTGGAAGCGACTTTGTACGTAAATCTGCCAACTGATCTTTGGACTTGCAATGAATCGAGTTCACTTCTGTATTTTGCTACATCTCATGATTGTTAATGAAATAAGTTGGCTCGTTTTTCATCTTCATTTGCATCTTGCCTTGAGACTTGTCAACTTTCTTCCAGAATTGCATTTTCTGAAATATTGATAACTTCTTCCTTACCTTATTTTCACATATGTCCTCAGTTGGAGAATTACCTGCACTTAGTAGATTCTTTTGGCTCCATTCTTCATCTTCGGTTGGATCAAATGAAAAATTTTTACCTCTCATTTTAACCCTTAAAATCTCAAGTCCAGTTGCATCATAAATGAAACAATATCTATCTTCAAAGGATACTTTAAATCCTTTTTCCATTAGTTGTCCAACACTTAATAAATTTTGATCAATATCAGGAACATAAAGAACATCTGAAATATTCTTAGTACCTGAATTTGTTAGGATTGCAACAGTTCCTTTTCCTTTAGCAAGAATATAATCACCATTTCCAATTCTGACTTACTTATTTCCGAAAAGATTTCTGCCATATGTCATGTGGTTTGTACAACCACTGTCAATCAACCAAAAATCAGATCTTTTGGTTGAAAGAATAGTTGCCACAAACAAGTGATCTTCTTCTCCTTCATTGGCGACTTGGGCATCTGCTTCATGTTTTTGATATTTGCCTTTGCAAATTACAGCTTCATGACCAAGTTGGTTGCAAATTTTGCGCTTTGCATCTGGCCTCTTCCAACATTTGAATGGTGGATGACCTTTTTTGCTACAGTGCTGACAAGGCGGGTAATTTTTTTAACATTATTACCCTTGCTTTGAGTTTTGTGGTTGGCTGCCAGGGCTACTTCCTTGCCTCATAAGCCTCCTTTGCTCTTGTGCCTGCAATGTATTTAATAATTCTGCCAAGGTAATCTTGGATAGATCCTTTGTATTTTCCAAGGTAGTTATGGATACTTCATATTTTTCAGGCACCGTAACAAGAATTTTTTCAACAATTCTTGAATTTTTAAATTTAGTACCAAGCAATCTTACCTTGTTAACAATGCCAAGCAACCGATCTGAGTATTCTTTGACAGTCTCAGATTCCTTCATCTTTTGCAACTCGAGTTCCCTTATTAAATTCAATACCTTCATGCCTCGTATTTTTTCATCTCCTGTATATTCTCCCTTCAGATAATCCCAGATTTCTTTTGCTGATTTGAGAGCCATAACTCTCGTGAAAATTGTTGCAGACACACCAGCAAACAAAGTTGCTTTTGCCTTTGATTTCCTGGTTTTCTTTTCCTTGTGACTCTTGATCTGGGCCACCGTGGGATTGTTAGGCAACGGAAGAACATCATAATCCTCTTTCACGGCCTCTCAAAGATCTAAAGCCTCCAAGTAAGTCTTCATTCTCACTGCCCGCAGTTGGTAATTTTCACCATCAAAGACTGGAGGAGCCAATTGAGAAAAACTCATTTCAGTCTCCATCTCACTCAAGAAAAGATTTTACTTAGGTCCTTTAAGAAGATGACTCTGATACCAATTGTTGGTTCTTGATAAAAGAAATTAAGGGAAATAACTGGGAAGATGACAAAAAAATAAAAAAATATACTGGAATAGATGTAAAAGGAGCTGAAGCTGAAAATACTATATTATTTTACTGCATTTGGACTACAATTTATAAGAGAAATACTAACTTAAAAGACCTAAATCAGCACAACACAAAATATGCTGAAAATAACTAACTCCTAGAGACTAGTTCACCCATAAAGACTAGTTCAAAATTATTTCAAATTCAAACTAAATTACTGCAGTAAATAGCTGAAACAGTAAAATAATTTTACTGAGAGCAGCTTCTAAAGCATATTTCTAACAGGTTTTCACATATATATCCATACTCGGCATTGAAAATACTGGGTTCGGATGAACCCATAGCCGAAGAGCTGCATCTGTCACTAGGTAAAGCATGAGATGCTTGTGCTTTGTAAATAAATTGAGAATGGTTAACATTGAACGAAAGTACTTAACTATTTATTGGGAAGTGAAAACACGCTGGACATTAGGAATGTGTTTAAGTTATCCATGCTAATAGAGTAACTAATCCATGTGCACTATATTACTATACTTGGCTATTAAATTAATGAATATCTTACACTGTTAGTGCATATTATTTAAATTCAGTTAAAAGGGAAGAATGACAGGACACGGGAAAGAGGGAGTAGAAATTTCCACTTTTTTCCCTCTGTTCTTAGGCATATAATTCTTGAATTTGAACTACATTTTTGTTCTAGTTAAGCTGGAACTTTCGAGATTGTATTGCAGAGCTAAAGATGGGGACAACGTACTGGATGTGTGTTGTGGAAGTGGGGATTTGACATTTCTTTTATCTGAAAGAGTTGGACCCTATGGCAAGGTTCCTTCTGCTATCTCTGGTTTAGTTTTATTGTTTTTTTTATTTTTTATTTTTTGTTTATGTAACATTGCTGTTTTGCTGGTTATTATGCACCATTTCTGAAGCAACTCAATTCTTCCATTGGCCATTCTGAGAAATTCAGTAAGCTCATCCTGTGGAATTTCCAAATGTTAAGACATATTTATCTTTCCTTTGTTTTATGGTAAATGAAAGCAACAAGAAAAATAGGAAAGAAAAGAAATGAATTACTGTGGCGTTGAACTATATGTGGAGATATGAAGTAAGAAAAGATAACATTCTTACAAGGAAGAGAAAAAACTTGTGCCTTCATTCCTAGTTCTTTTCAAAAGGTTTCCATTTCTCCTCCTTGTCTAAAAGGTACTTTTCTGTAAAACTAAATGTAACTTCCCTGGGTGCCTTGTTAACTGTTTTATAGTGACCTGTTGTTAGTTATGAGAATCAGAAATCTACTCTTGATCTCTGTTCAGTCAATCTTTTTCTTTTTGCTAATCGACACCCTTCATAACTCAGCAAATTCCTGTGTCGCTTGATGCATCTTCCAGTTCCTGCCTATCTGTTTCTGCTTAATGAAAAACCTCGTTGAAGAAATCATGGCTCCTATGACTAAGTAAAGGAGACCATCTCTCTGGCTTAAGTTTTATAGCTCCTTAGTACTCACCGAAAGAGGAAAAACAAAAATTTCTTGAATGACCTTGAACCTGGTAAGATATTGTCACTTCTAGTTTGTTTAGGTCTTGATTTTAGGTTGATTTTGTGAACTGTGTTTTACCTTTTCTCCTCTAGTGAGCATCTAGGTAATTACATCATTTAGCAGTTTTCACGTTCCATGGACTAACTTTTACTGTTTTACTTCTTCCAAATCTCAACTTATCCTGTCCTGCATTATCACTCAACTTTCTGAATGCCAGATTTGTTTCAATATGTGAAGTTCTTCTATAAATCTTAGCCAGTTAGTTGTACTGAGATCTCAGGGTTTTATTCGTGATATTTCTTATGTCAATTTCTAGCCTGATGATTAATGTTTCTTTTTGTTGTCCTTCCTTGTTCTTCATGTTTTTGGGTCTTTGGGTTGCTAATGGCTATTGCTTTCATTTGAGTTGGCTCCCAAAACAAACGAAAGCTGCACTTTTCACATATTTAAATGTTCCATTTTTTTTATTTATTTCAGAAATGTAACAAAAAACTGCTCATAGCATAGCGGCATGATTCTTATGTCACTAAAATATGTGTCTTCTCAGTTATTTGACTATATTTTGTGTACTTTAAATCAAGATTAATTTTTGCAATATAAGTGGATTACTTGATGAAGGGCAGCCTAGGCTATTTATCTTAATTCATGAATTTTCTGATGTCAAATCTCACCGAACTGGCCTTTTTCCTTGCAGGCGGTTGGTCTTGATTTCTCAAAGGAACAATTATTAACAGCTTCGACTCGGCAGCAATTACGTTCAAAGACATGTTACAAGAACATTAAGTGAGCATTGGTAATTAAACTGTCAATTTATTCAAACAAATGATGTTTGGAAGGTTATTTTCCAACAAAAAGTTAGCAAAATCTGCTTTTAAAAATAAAATTTAGTCAAGTTCCAAACTGTTTTCACACACTACTTTTACCAGTTACATGTGTATTATCTTCTGTACTCTTACCTTCTTACTCCTTCCAATTAGCTTTTCATGTTCCCTTATTCATTGTGAAGTATTAATGCATATGATAATGAAGGTGGGTGGAAGGCAATGCACTTGATTTACCCTTTCCTGACTCCTCCTTTGATGCTGTTACTATTGGCTATGGATTACGAAATGTGATCGATAGACATAAAGCTATGACAGAGATATGTCGAGTCTTAAAACCAGGCTCAACAGTATCTGTTCTTGACTTCAATAAAAGCATCAATCCCTTGAGCACCACAATTCAGGTATTTGTTGGCAGGTTAATACATTATTTTCGCATCACCCCAAAAATTTTATTTTATTATATTTATTATTTTTTCTTAATCACCCAAAATCTGTAAAGTAAGTTATTGGTTTCATTATCTTTTGCTTTATCTGATGTAAAACTTTCTATGCTTTTAAGGGATCATTGCAGTTCCATCTGAACTTTTGAAATAACGATGGGCATTAACCATCTCTGAAACACTTGTTTGTAAATTAGGAAATTCAATGGGACTTCCTTGGCTTTTTAAGGAGGTAGTCAGTGCATACCTTTTTGGCCCTATACAGAACATATTGTTACTTAGCAAAAATGATGACAACAATGGAAACAGAGTAGACTCTTGAAGCTTATCCTGTTCTTTTAGGGTGCAGGAAAAGCGGGAGCAGGGGAATGGGAAGGGGAAGGAGAAGGGGGAATTTGCTTTATGAGAATTCTGAAGGATATAGAAGGGAAATAGAGATCTTCAACCGTCATAAGTTGGACAATTTTAAGTGATTGAATATTGTCTGTAGGTATATAGCTCAAGATATTACCCCACATAATGTCAGTAAAGTTGCTATACACTGAACTGCATCCATATACATTTTCCACTAGTTTTTCTTAAAGGTGGGACCAATATTTTTTCACATGACAAAAAGCAAGCCACTTCTTCCTATCCATTAGATGCTGGGGATTAATCTGTTATTGTGCATTATTGGTAATTCCGTTATCTCTTTTACAGATTGTTAAAGTTTGCAAACTTAGTGTTTTCTTTTCCCGCTTTTCATGAGTAGTAGCATAATAACATTTATCTAATTTTTTTGTGTTCTATTTAGGAGTTGATGATTGACAATATAGTTGTTCCAGTAGCAAGTGGTTATGGCCTAGAAGATGAGTACAAATACTTGAAAAGCTCTATCAAGAACTTTCTGACAGGTCCGGCCTTTTCACCAATGTAGTTTAAGTAGTTTTCATTGACTAACTTCTACTCTAAGGGGTCATTTGGTAGTATGCATTAGAGAAAATAATGCATGTATCAACTTTTGGTATTACTAATCTCTTGTTTGATACACTTTTTTCAATCTATGTAATACAAAATCCTATATATAACTAATACATAACAAACCATAGTATTAGCAATACCAAGGCTGTTAATGGATTCATTAGCATGGTTAATGACAAAATTATCCTTAAAGTCTCTTAAAGTTAAAGAATATGGAGGGTAGTTTTTGTAAACAACTAATTTTCTTAAAAATTATGCAATACATTTTAATATACACCGCACCAAACAGTGAATAAGAAATAATCTCTGCATAACTAATGCTTGCATTACTAGCTCATGCATTAATAATCCCTGCATTACCAATACACTTTATTCAACACTATTCTTCTTATACACCCTACCAAACGACCCCTAAGCAGTTCTGAAGCCTTCTGCATGCATAATGTTACGATATGTTCTATAGATTTTGGATTTAGAAATAGAGTAACATGAGTAACCTCTTAGTCTTAAGTAAGTTTAATTTGATGCACCCGGCGAAAAGAAAAAACAACCTTTGTTCATCTATTCCTTATTTTCTTCTGGAAAAACATGTTATTCATTGGGTTGTATTTCTCAAATCTCTTCTTGTCCAGTTTCATTTATCTCCCTTGCTTGCTTACAAAACATACTGATTAGAGCCAGAGACTCATTCTCTGGGAGAAAGATTGAACTAAACATGATGCATTGAAGAAGAAAATAGAGGGATCACGATTTTCCAGCCGTCACTATTGTAATGGTTAAACAAAAAAAATTTAAATAAAGAGTGCACTCTGAAGTTGACATCAAATCTCTCATTGATGAAGCAAAAAAGACTCTTAATTTAATGAAATTGCTGTATTCTTTCCTGTTGTGACTTTATTCGTGGTAAAAGGATGATTTGTGATACAGGAAATGAGTTAGAGATGTTGGCTCTTGAAGTAGGATTTTCCACTGCCAAACATTTTGAGATAGGGTTCGGACTTATGGGCAATTTGGTAGCCATCCGATAGAATGATTTCAACTGCTTCATCTTCCTCCTGCCTTCAAAAGCGAGAAAAGATGCAGTAACAAGAGGAATGAGTGGTATTTTCACCAATAAATGTTTAAAACCTTTTACATGGATTTCAATCATGACTATTAGTGCATTGAGTATTGCACCCTGACTCACTGAAGATGTGTGATATTAATACACTTTTCACCACTATTTTGCCTGTCGCCTAGTCCTTTCCCCTCTCTATGCTATGAAAGATGCAGTGACAAGAGAAATGAGTGGTATTTTCACCAATAAATGCGTACAACTTTTTACATGGATTTCAATCATGCCTATTACTGCATTGAGTTTTGCACCCTGACCGACTGACTGAAGATGTGTGATAATACCCTTTTCACCACTATATGTTGCATCTCTCTAGCGGTGGCAAAAGGGCAGGTTGGATCGGATTTGGGCTGGTTAGAAATGGGTTGAGTAAAAATGAGTTGGGTCTCAACACGCCCATATTTCATGGGGTCAAAAGCATTTTGGGTGTCAAATGGACGAGTTGAATATTGGGTTCATCCATATTATATAAGTGTAATATTTTTTCAAGTGCAATTTATAATTTTTCTTTTGCTCAGATTATTTAGTAACTTAAGCTTAACTGGAATAACATATACTCTTCTTCATTAAATTTATTCGGATTTGACTATCATATTATAAACTTAAGTTACTCTTCCACAAAATACGACAGTTTTCATTTAGGAAGAAAATGTGCTTAATGCACATCAAGCAATATCACTAGTAATATTGACTCTGTCCATTCTCCACTTTTTTCATATATTATTCGCAATACAATAAAACTAAACAAATTAAAAAATACTATAAATAGAAAGATTATTTATATTCAAAAAGTTCACTAGTAATATATGACTGTACAAATTCAATGTTGAAATATGTGCTACATAACTAAAAAAAAAAGACTAATTTTTTTTGGCTGAAAAAAAAGTACTCTTTCTACAAAGAAAGTAAATATTTTGTTGAAATGCAAGAAAATACTTTTTCTACATCGTGAAAAAATGTATTTTTTTTGGTGAAATGAGAGGAAATATTTTATACATTATGAAAAGAAAATACTCATTTTGTTAAAATAAAAAAGAAAGTACTCTTAATAATATTTCTATTGGGTGGGGGGTGGGGTGGGATAGGGTGGTTTGGAGGGTGGGAGTGGGTTGGTGGGGACGGGAAAGATTGAAAAAGAGTTATGAAAAATATTTTTTCTTCTCTTGATAAGGAAAATATTTTCCTCCAATTAGAGGAAAATGAGTCCATGAGAAAAATATTTTTTCAAACATTTAAGTTAAGCAAACATGAAAAAATTAAAAAATATTTTATGAAAAATATTTTTCTTCATACCAAATACACCCTTAATGTACTCTTGAGTACCTCGTTATGAAAAGTGATGTATTACAAGTGGGAAAAACATTTTCTTTCTTAACATGTACTCTTCAAGAACAAATGAAAAACTATACAAATTTACCTCTACTTCTTAAATAATTTTTGGTATTCAAGTATGCATCTAGAAAGAATAAGGACGCTAAACAATAGTAATAAATAATACTTACAATATTTAGAAGAAAAAAAAGAAAAAAAAAACTCACATAGTCAAAAGATTTTCAGTTTAAAAAATAATGTCATGTATTTTGATTGAGAAAAAGTATAGCCCACTAGGCTAACCGATATTTTACCCATGAATACCCATAAATTTACGGGTTGAATATGAGTTGAAGCCTAAAATTTACCCAAATTAAATACCACTCTACTCCACTAAAATATGGGCGATTGGGCGGGTTGAAAAAATATGGGCTCATTTGTAACACTCCGTAAATTCGGATTAGGTATGGATGTGTTAAATGAGTATTAATGTGACATTTTATAGATGTGAGGTCCTATAGTGATGAGTATGGATAGAAATAGTGTTTTGGAATCAAGACAGAGAGCGAGGTGCATAAAATTTGATAGAATCGACTAAGTTTATGAAAGAGTTGTCTTAAAGCCTTAGAGAATGCAAGGCCATAAAAACTCATAGCCTTAGACAATGCAAGGCACTGTCCAGGGCATTAACCTTAGCATTCCTACAGTGCAATGCCGTGTAGGTTTGGCGCCTTGCACAGTTATTTTGGCGCCTCTGATGATGCCCCGCGCCGACGATGTTTATCAGAGCTACTTTTATTTCCTCCTTAAGTTTTGGGACGTATACACTTATTTAACAGCCCTACCTCGAACCCAATACCCAAAGCACGAAAACTTACTCTAAGTAGGGAAGCTCTCAAGAACCTAACGCCCCCAAGGTCCCTTAACATGAGTAAATCCTGCAAATCATTAGATATTCGATCGAGACACCATTGTTAAAAAATAAAACCCTAGAACTCGAATACAAGAGGATTGAACTTCAAAAAGGTAATGCTTCTACTCCCTATCATTTATAACTATGAATTGATGATTTTTGGGAGAGTAGTCGATAGGTTTGATAAAGGGATTAAATGAACTATGCTAGGGTTTTGGGTTATTTACTTAATGTTGTTATTAACATTTGGGTGATGAGAAATGGTGTTAGTTATATCTATTTGGGATTGCCACCTATAAGTAGTAGAATGAGAATTGGGTGAAGAAAGCACCATTAACAAGGGATATGAGGCTTTACGCCTATAAAGTGTTTGATAAAATGCCCAGGTGACTAAAACATGAACATTAATGCTAATGTTCGTTCCTCTTGATATATATTGACATAGATTATTGTTGAAAGAGGCGACAAACATTGTGACACGATTAAAAGGACCAACGTCAAGGTATGTGAGGTTAAATCTCTATGTTTGAGAATGTTAATGATTCTCCCTACACTACGTTTCTTTTATGATGTTACTAATTGCCTCAGAAATGTAGTTAAGCCTAGTTCCTTGAATAGTTGCAGAACTTCTATTCTCTAGCTTTGTAACTCGTTCATGACTTTCATTCTGAACGTTGTGAGATCACTGCGTAATCAATATAGACTTGGGTTTGATGCCCATGAGTCTCAGTCTAGATTACTCAGCATGTCATAAACAACTGAAGTTTCAGTTTTTCATTACCAGTTCATGAATACATGTCTCAATCTAGTTCAACATTTCAATATCATGAAACTCAATATGATTCAATATTTCAGTATCATGTATTGCAGTATGATTCTCAGTTCCTGAATTTTAAATCCCTAAATGTTGAACACCTGTTATTCCACCCTATTTTGCACTAGTCAAAACAAGTCTCAACTTGTGGTTCCTCTGTTGTTGATGAAAGAGAGTCGCCACCTAATATTTAAAGTTATACTAGGGTACCTATTTAATTACTAAATGTTATATTCTTTATTGGTCTGCTAATTGGTGAGATCATGGGTAAGAGTTTTTGTTCTTCTAAGGGGAAGGTGTTAGGCACCCCTCAAAATCTATGTGAAGTAGCTTTATAAGACTTAAACTTGATTCAGAATTAATTTATTTTTACCATGCCTTGACTAGTGTTTTAAGGGTATAGCTTACCATATATTAGGACATAATATCTATAAGGGGAGAGTATGGTTTAAAGAAGATGGTTTTAAAGAAATGCATTTAGGAAATTAGTGTTAGTATATATAAGCTTGAAAAAAAAGAACTTCAAAAGATGGAAACATTTGTATACATGTGAAATGGAAGCCAAGTTAAAGCATTTTGTTTCCTAAATCATGGAGATTCATGTCGTCCTAATGTGGTAATGTGATATGAAAATATCCTAAGATATACCTTGATTTTGAAGTAGAAAACTATTTGAAAGCCTTTGTTTTAGGGCAACATCACCTTAATCCTCCGAAATAATTGATCCCCTTTATGGAAAGATTAAATCGTGACAATTCTATTGCCCTTTTTAAGCCTTTAGGCATAAAAAATATTGAAGAAAAGAGTTAGTAAACCATGACAAGTTAATAGCAACTTACAATTAGCGGTATGAAATTAATTGCTAAGTTATGCATCTTTTGATCCTAAGTTATTTAAGGCTTGCGTAAGTCATTCTATGAATTAAAAGATAAGGATAAACATTCAATACAATATATACTTGTCTTATACATAATGAGATACAACAACAGGAAAAGTACAATGAGCAATGACATAGTGCAACTGAAGAATGACAAAATAATAAGTAAAGAGGTGAAGGGAAAGAAGTGACTCTGAGAGATTTAGTCCTCAAAAGGCAGGCTCGACAGTAACAATGACGAGCGACGACATATCCTTGGACCATAGTAGAGCAGGACTTAGGCTTGAGTTCTTAAAGAACTCAACAAGCCCTACTCATTGTACATGCCCAAAAATAAAATAAAAGGTCATTAGCATAACAATATTGTATACATATCCATATGTAAAATTTGCAAACAAAGACTAAAAGAAATCACTGACAGTGTTTAAATTCTAAGGGAATCATACTAAGCAAAGATTAAAAGAAGATGTTACTAACAATACCTAAATGCTAAGGAAATCATGCTAATGTGGAGGTTGTGCATATTGAATGATCCACATTGAATACTTTTTGTTGCCATTATACACCAAACCTAAAGAGAGTAATAAGTGTCAATGAACTAAATTCTAAGGAGAGAGTTCTATTCAAGGCCGATGTCTCCTTTGAATCCCCTGACACTTCAAAGTTCCCATGGGTCTTAAGGCCCAGGGCAATGCTTGTGCAGGGGAGAGTAGCCCGGCCAAGAGTTAAACTCTACTCTCAAATACCCCTAACCACTAACGACTCATTCTTCCCTATAGGCTTGTGTGCCAATGAGGCACTTTTAATGTGAATCAATCACCATAACAACACCATACCATAGAAGCAATATCTTTCCCATGATGGCTAAAACAAAATATATTACAAAAATACAAGATAACCTATTCATATTGATATGACCATTTTTCACAGCTAGATGGATGGTCCACTATGAGTAATATGCTAAGAGGTTCAAAAGGAATCAGTTTCAAATACACATAGAGGTAGGAACACTATCCTATTACTGTTAATAATCAAACATTTGAGATCATACATTCTAAGAACAAAAAAACATATAATCCAAGCCTGTAACAATTATGAACTTAGCACATATACTTTGACAACTTTTAGTTAAATTAATCAAAGATTAGTCTTAAGTTAGGCCTTGTTCTCTAGTACACATATAGGTTAACAACTCCAATTAAAACTCTCTAAAACGAGTTAACAAAGATATAGACCAATAACTTTAGTTAGCTTCTAAAAGGAAATCGGGAGAAGATAGATGAACAATCATAATTAAGATTTTGGAGGAATGTTAACAACACTATAGGTTAATTACTACAACTGATATTCTTTAAGGAGTGCCAATACAAATACAAGCCAACAACTTTAAAATACTCATTAATAACCTCTAATTAAGAGACACAAATTAATAACTTCAAATAAAACATTCAAGAAGTGTTGATAGGGTTTCAAAGCAACAATCATGATTAGAGCTTCTATTGGTACTGTCAGAGGTACCCAAACTATAGTCTGAACTTCTAACGGATACTAAAACGCTCAAAGGTTGCAATTAGGACTTCTAAAAGATGTTAGCAAAGTCATAGATTCACAACTTCATTTAGGACTTTCTGACAATATTAACTTCTCACTAATCTCATTGAGGATAAAGCATGATGTTATGTTCAAGCAATAGCAACAAGATACTCTATTTTGGGCTCACAAACTAAGTTTAATCCATTTAAGAGAGCTTAGCGAAGTATAGAAACAATGTGGGCATGTGTGGGAGCATGAAGGATAAATATAGATATTGAAGAACAAAAATGAATGCTGAATCAGAAGAACACACACAAAGGACAACTAGAAAAGATCATATTATGCAAATATTTCTGACAGTATCACTATATGAGCTTTAGGAAAAAATATAAGAGTATCATCATATTTGAAAACATGTTAAGCATATCTGGGATAGGGTTTCATTGTCCTTCTTCTTCTTCTTTTTCTTCTTCTTCTTCTTCTTCTTCTTCTTCTTCTTCTTCATTTCATATGTTTTTAAATTTCCAACAAGTTAATCTATGGTCAGCGCCTGCAAGTCCTTTGCCTATGTGATAGTGTTCACCTTGATTTTCCAGGAGCTGGGTAGGTCACTGAGAATTTTTATGACAAGTTTGTTTCTTGGAATGATTTCCCCAAGAGGGTGGAGCTCATTGATAATAGAGGTGAATCGGGTATGCATATCTTGAATGGATTCATCGTCTTTCATCCTGAAGAGCTCGTATTCAATTGTAAGCATGTCAATCTTTGACTGCTTAACCTGTGTTGTTCCTTCATGAGTTGTCTGAAGAGCTTCCCAGATTTCTTTTGCTGATTGACATGCCGATATCCTGTTATATTCATCAGGACCAATGCCACAGACAAGAATTTTCTTTGCACGGAAATTCTTTTCTATGGCCTTTCGATAAGCGTCATTGAATTCCTTCCTCGTTTTGGGAATGGTTACAGCTGGTTTGCCAGCAGTCTTTGTAGGAACAAAGGGTCCATCACAGATAACATCCCAAAGCTCGGAGTCTTCAGCCATTATGAAGTCGTGCGTTCTAGTCTTCCACCGTCCATAATTTTGGCCGTTAAACCTTGGTGGTCTGTAAGTAGACTAGCCTTCTTCGAAGTTTGGAGTAGAAGCCATAAGTATCCTTTCTAGGTGTTAACCTGATAGAAAGAACCCGCTTTGATATCAATTGATAGAATTTAAGGGTCCACCAAACTATATAGAGAACCAGACGTGGAAAATTCCCAGCTCAACGGGATTAAAACCACGACCTACCCTTGTAGGATTTCAACTTCACTACTGAGAAACTTTAGATTACAACCTATGTAACCTAGGAATTAACCTCTTAATCCCTCACTAACTTGTAACACTCTATTACAAGCCACTTTGTAATAACTCTATTACAAAGACTTTACAACTTGACTAACTCTAGCCAAGACACAAACACAAGGGTTTGTGAGTTACAAAGAATTTCCTAAACAATACTTCTAAGTAAGCTAAGTAGGAATTACAAGTAAGGGCTTTTACAAAGTTACAACTCAACTAAGGACATATAATAACTTGATATGGGGAACTGGTCCGTAGCAGTGTTGTTCTTTGTTCTTGATGCACTTGAGAATCGTTTTCTGGATGATCAATCACCATAAGAGTGCTTGAGTAAATTCTCTAAGTGTTCAAGTGATTTTTTTTACCTTCCTTGATGTTAATAATGCATTTGTTACATCTCTTAGAATGATGTACGCAAGTTAGGTAAAAGGCGTTCCCCATAAAGTTGACTGTTGCACTATTTTTGTACTGTAGCATGTGTAGAAAATAACTTTACAGTTGGGACAGTTGACTTGTGCAGTTTCCTAGGGAACTGGTAGCTATCTATTCCCTCTGTTGTTCATTTGACTCTTAAGAGTTGAACTGTGTCTCCAACTACTGAAGACTTGTTGATATTTTAAGTTCTTGAGGATATGTATTAGGTTCCGTATCTGGTTCTTGACAGTAAGTTTGTAAGATCATCAAAACATAACTGGGATACACATATAACCTATGACTTTGACCTCGTGAGTCTTCCCTAGAGGCTTGTTTACTGTGAAAATGGTAATAACAATTAAATTTGATTATGAGGTTCTAAAAATACGTGATCTATTTTATGATATTTGTTAAGCAATGGATGCTAAGTAAAAGGTTAGGAATCGAGATTATAGCTTAGAGACGGTATAATAATTGAACCAAACTGTTGGAGATCAGGAGTCTCGAGCTGTTGTTTATAAGGCCTTGCGGTCGAGCTAGATGGCCGATTTGGAGCAGTCGAGAGGGAGATAACAGTTATGAGAGCTAGGGTGATGGCCCTTTATGATCAATGATAAGCAATAAATGAAGAACAATAAATAGAACACAATGATTATAAGCAATAAATGAAGTAATGAAATCAAGAGAATATGTTAGAGAGCAGAGAGATTGTTCTTGTGTCTTTAATATTGAGCAACAGATGTTTACAAAATGACAAGGATCCCTTTTATATATGAGGGGGAATCCCAACATAGTACAAATGCATTAATTACAAAGATATGGGCCTGGTACAACCATTTAATGCCTTGATTCGCCTTTTGACTAGTCTACTAGACCCGACCAGCTACATGTATGCGCCTTGGGAACTTCCCACTTTTCCATCATAACTGCTGGTTTGTACTGCCTCGAGGTTGAGCGGCAATATCCCTTTGGAGGTCAGCCTCGACCATAACCCCGAGCTCTCGATATGTGCTCACGAGCCATAATAACGACTGAAGATTGGACTCTTCGATTTTGCCGTATACAGATAGTCCCCACATTTCTTAGAGTGGAATGATGAAACACGACTTTGATACCCCACTATTTGAACTTCCCGTGATGATGTCATACTAGTGACGTAAGCCTTTGGGATAACTGAAGCGTCTCATTGACTCATCTTTTCAACGTTATTTAATGCACGGCCGATTCTCATTCTTCAAAGCGATAATATCGCCGCCGATTTAGTTTCCAAAAACGCATTGATTGCACCTTCCGATACATTTTTCAAAGACATTGATGGCGTTGCCGGTTACACCATCACCCCTATAAAGGGAGCCTCCTAGTAGAGCTTAATTTCTTCTTGAGAGAGGTTCTCGAGATCGGGTACCATCTCGGGACTTGCAACGATAGAAATGGCTTTTTGGAGCCTATCTTATTTTGGTGGAGGTCCTCGAGATCGGGAATCATCTCGGGACTTGCAATGATATTAATGGCTTCTTGGAGCCTGTCTTCTTTTTGGTGGAGGTCCTCGAGACCGGGTGCCGTCTCGGAACTTACAATGATGTCAGTGGCTTTCTGGAACCTACCTTATTTTGGTGGGGGTCCTCGAGATCGGGTACCATCTCGGGACTTGTAATGATATTAATGGCTTCTTGGAGTCTGTCTTCTTTTTGGAGGAGGTCCTCGAGATTGGTTACCGTCTCGGTACATACAATGATATTATTGGCTTCTTGGAGCCTGTCTTCTTTTTGGTGGAGGTCCTCGAGACCGGGTACCATCTCGGGACTTGGTCAATGTGGGGGCCTCCAATCCCAAAACATCATATGGCATCGTCAAGTGTATGACACGGCTACGAAATGACCTAGGCGATCCCGCCGTCCATCTTCCCAAAGTGATTAAAGTTTCGGCCAGTATTTTTAATCGACCTTTGAAGCAGGCGGATCGTCGCCGATTTTTCCATATATAGGGTCGTCTTCGCCTTTTTGAAGATTCCACCATTCTGTGTAGTTACCCTCTTTTCATGCGTTAGGTCCTCTATCATTTCAGTATTGATGCCCTTGCCCAAATTCCTGCTCCAATTCTTGAGTTTTACCACAGTCATAACTGCTACATTAGGATCCGTTCGGCAAGGAGGAGAAAGTTCCGCCTCTAGTTTTTACCTTGTTGGCAGAGCGCCGCTGATGCCAGGCAGGCTTGCCTCGGGGAATTTTGCTTTAAAAGGGAACTTCTCGTCAGAAAGGTCTCCCGATGCTCAGGGTCAATTGGAGCATACCTTGAAGTTTACTTCTTTGATAGGAGATGGACACTTTGAGTTGGTGAGGAAAGACTATGGATGGGGGGAAAAGGTAGTACTGCAGATACTTTCCCCGAAGAGAGCATCACAGACCGTGCCGAGGGGTTTTTGAATGTGTACATGTATCCTTTTACACTGGGCCCCCTTGATAGGGTTGTGCTCGACTTCTGTCGAACGTATCAGGTTACCTTGGCGCAGATTCACCCGTCGTTTTGGTGGATAGTACTGATGATGAGGTTCTTTGCGGAGAAAGCAGGGCTTGAATTCACACTCAGTCATCTTATCAAGTTGTACCGTCCTTTTCGCCATCGAGGTCTGTTAACCTTATGATGCCGGTCGACCATGCCTTTCGTTGTTGATGATGATGAAGACGGATATCGGGAGTGGATGAGCTGATTCATTCGAGTACGAACTATTTATATTATCCCTATGGAGTTTATGACATTCCCTGAGGAATGGAATTATACACGTAAGTGGTACACTCGTGCCTTCGTAGTTTTTTAATCATGGCGAAGGTGTGTTCCATAAGTGCACCTTTCTTTCCTCTTCTGAAGCGATTTCATGGATGCCGTGCAAGGTCCCTGATATGCCGGATTGGGCTCGGGATTTGGTGACCACTCGACTTATGATGAGCGTAAGTGGCGAGCTTCGTCTAGGGGAAGATGAGAAGCAAAACATCACGATACGTGCTGTGCGATTTGTTCCCTCCCCTTTTTTTATTTGGAAAGGCACTTTCTCTTTTTGCGTACTAACCCTGTTATTGTAGGCATTAGGGAGGCTTTTGAGGCGAGGCTGTGCCCTCTCGGAGAGGGTGAAAGATTGCCAGCTTCTGGTGTGCCCGTGATTTTTGGTTTTGGAAAGGTGGTTTCTCCTCCAGTGCCGCCTTCTTTTTCTGTCGAAGGTATTTCGAGGCATGAGGGTTATCTGCCGCTGATTCTTTCTCCTATCAAAGGTACTTCGAGGGATACTCGAAACCCGGAATCGTATACACCGAGCGACCATGTCCCGACCGGGGTCGGTTCTTCCGGGGCTGAGGGAGTTAGATTAGGGGATGAGCGCGCGATCTTCGAGGAAGCTCAGCGGCTTCACTCTGCGGTGAGTTTCGGCACATGCATTTTGAGTTTCGCGCCTTCCGTTTCTTATTAAGTTTTCTTTTGCAGGCCTTTGACAAGCTTAAGTCCGAGCTGCTTCGCCGTAAGGTCAGGCTGTGGAAAAATTTGGATGGGGAGAAATCCCTTAGGCTCCTGATGAAAAGGAAGTAGAGTTGGCACGCTTACGGTATGAGGTGAGTTGAAGCTTGAATTATGAGGGCTACCTAGAGCGCCTTCAAAATAAAGCTGGCCAAGCCAAGCGCGGGTATGATGAGTTAAAGGCTCGGGCAGAGGGTCAGGCTTCAGCGGGTAAGAGTGCTCTAGCTAAAGCCTTCGCTTTTGAGGTTCAACTTTGCTAGCTCGCGATTATAGCTCGATTCAGATAGATATGATTACGAAGCTCGAGTCTGAGATTTTTAAGATAAAGGCCGAGGTTGTGGATGCTCGGGCTGAAGCCGTAATGAGCCGAACCAAGCTGACCAGAAAGTGGCAGTCTATTTGAAGGATGCTACCGATGCTCAAGTTGAGCTGGGAAGGACTCTTAACCGTAGGGAAGGAGCAAGGAATATGCTCGGTGTAAGTCTCAAAGGGAAACCCTCGAGGATATCCATTCTAGGGGCTTTGACTTCTCAAAAGAGGTGAAGCGTGCGAGGGTGGATGACCATGGCACTAAGTCACTTCTGTCTGATGCCAAGGATAGCGAGGATGAGGCCGATGGTCCATAGTCCCAAAGGGGGACGTAGATTTTCTTTTCTTATTCTGTATATAGTACTTTCAAAGTACGTTGTAAATGGAGCTTGTGCTTTCTCGTATATATGTATAAAAGGAAATCTCGCGGTTTTATTTCTTTTGCACTTCTTTTTGCCTTGAATTTAGCCAGATGAACTGGTCTTTGAGTTAAAAGGAATCCTTAGATTCATAGTATGGCCCCGAGGCTCATTGGGCTGGCCCGTAGGCTCTTACGCGCTTGGCTGATGCGACCTTTTAGTATAAACCAGCGTTCAAGCTCTTATGCTTTTGCTCTTAGGCATGTTTAGTCAACTGTTTTGGGTTTTGTCTCCGAGTCGGGTATAGACTTGAACTCATTTGACCCTCAAGTTTTTGAATTTCAAGCTGGCCCTTAGGCTCTTACGCGTTGGTTCGGTACGATCTTTTGTGTGGGCTGGCGATAATGACTCATATGCTTTGGGTCGATGCGACCTTTTTATGTGAGCTGGCGACGATGTCTCTTACGCTTTGGGTCGATGCACCCTTTTATGTGAGTTGGCGACAATGGCTCTTACGCTTTGGGTCGATGCGACCTTTTATATAGGCTTTATTTTTTCCTTGTTAAGGACTTTTGAGATTGTTGTTTGCCTGATCTTCAATGGTTTGATAAAAACCTTGATTATGAGATGTTATGTGGCGATGATCGAGCACCTTGGGAGGTTTGGCTCGGTGGCTGAGTAGCTCGAAGCCTGTAATTTGGAGCTGACATGGTCGAATCTCTTTTGCCTATGTCAAGGGTAACCTGTTTAACTGATTCTTTTCTGAGTAGATTCGAAGTAATTAAAAGCCTGTGATTTTGTAGCGACGGTCGTGCGTCCTCGAGTCGCGTTAGTTTGGCTGGTACAACCTTGTGACCGTAGTCACTTGTGTTTGGCCGCAGCCTTTCAGTCCCGCGTGAAGTTGTTTCGAAGTCTATATCAAGGGTATTCCTTTTAGTGGTCTTACAAGTTCGATATATAGCCTTAACTTTGAGGCCGGGTTTATGACTTTAGTAAGGTCTTACAAGTTTTACATGCCTTTGAGGTCTTACAGTTTTGGATACTTGGTACAATTATGGTTCATGTCTTGCTTGATGTCTTACAGATATTGTCACTTGGTACAAGTGCGTTTCATGCCTTGATTGAGGTATTACAAATATTGTCACTTGGTACAAAAGTGGTTCATGCCTTGCTTGAGGTCTCACAGATATTATTGTTGCCTTATATAGGTCTTACGAGACCGAGTCTGCCCTCTTGGGGTCATATGGCCTTGGGTTTTTAATAAGTGGTGATTTGCGACAGTCTCCGAGTCATCGAGGGTACCTTAGCTCGGCAGCCATTACTTGTAAACTTGGTATTGCCTCACTGAGGGCTTACAATTTCGGAGTTTTTGACCCGGAGGTCATGTGGTTTTTGAGATCTTGACGCCAGTTCCCAATTGTTCGGTACGCTCTCGGCTTTGGAGCCATTTTATGACTTTGATGTTACCTCATCGAGGGCTTATGAGTTTGGAACTCCAAACCAGAGGTCGTTCAGGCTTTGAATTGTTGACACCAGTCCCCGAGTGTCCGGGACATTTTTCTGGCTCCAGAGCTGTTTTTGTAAAAATGTCGAGTTTCTTTGAAATGCGAAATGCTTTGGAAAGTATTATTTTGATTACTTGGCATAAGTATACATGTTTTTTCTGTTAAGGGCTCGATTATTCTATGCGGACACGACTCGTTCGACCGTTTGGCCCGGTACATTATCTTCCTATCAAGACCCTGTTCAGCACATCTTAGCTTTTTCGAGGAGGCGATCTTCTAGGGGGATGCCCCCCAGTATTCGAGGTTGATTGAAAGGAAGGCTTGAATACTTTGTTGAGTCTCTCTTAGGTAGCATATAGATGTTGCCTCGTTAAAAACCTTGCCGGTAAAACCCTTCTTGGGATAAAACCCGATCAAAGGAAAATAGTGCAACCTATGCTTTTAGGAACCTAAGGCCTTCGAGTTGGAGAATGCTTTGGCCATTGCGATTTGATACCTGCACTTAGGTTAGTGTAGAATTTAATTGAGAGTAAGAAGGAGACGGTCATACCTTAGTGTTGGCGGTGTTTCGAGCCCTAATATGATTCACTCGCTTGTTGTGAGGACACAGTACGGTCCTCTACTTCGTTCGGTCGGGCTTAGTTGAAGACATAGTTTGTTATCACTATTTTACTGTTTGATTACCCTTTGGCTCCTTCGAGGGTGGAGGTACTGTTGTCGGCGTCACATCGTGCATTGCGAACATTTCTCTTGCCCCATGTTGTTCCCCGTAGACGATTTTAATGCCATTCTTTGTCAGGAATTTCATCATTTGATGGAGGGTGGATGATACTGCTCTCATGCAGTGTATCTATGGCCTTCCGAGCATGGCATTGTACCTCATGTCTCCTTCGATAACGTGGAACTTGGCATTTTGGATTGTGCCAGCCACGTTGACTGGGAGGGTGATTTCCCATTTCGTTGTCTCGCTCGCCATGTTGAATTCGTTGAGGACTCGAGAGGCGGGCACGATTTGGTCAAGCAGTCCGAGCTGCTCTACCACCCTCGACTTGATAATGTTGGCCGAGCTACTTGGATCTACAAGCACGCATTTAATTTGAAATGTATTCACAAGGAAAGAGATTACCAGTGCATCGTTGTGAGGATGAGACAAGGTCTCGATGTCCTCGTCGCTGAATGTGAGACATCCTCGGGTATGTAAGCCCGAGTTCGCTTTTCTCTGGTAATGGATATTTTAGTTCTTCGCATCATGGGCTCCCGTGGGGAATCGATGCCTCCCAATATCATATGGATGACATGTTGTGTCTCATTCATTTCGTTCTTCTTGGTCGCCCCTCTTTCCCAGAATTGATTTTTAGCCCGATCGTTGAGGAATTATCAGAGGTGACCTTTGCCGAGTTGTCGGGCTACTTCTTCTCGGAGCTGGTGGCAACCCTCGGTCCTGTGGCCGTGCGTGTTGTGAAATTCACATACTAAGTTATGATTTCTTTGTGAAGGGTCTGATTGTACAGGCCTTGGCCACCTGACGTCTCTGATTTTACTGATGGTGAACACGATGTGTAATACATTGACATTGAAGTTGTATTCCGACAAGCGAGATGCCTCCGTCGGCTCTGTGTACCTATCGAACCCAGCTCTATTGACAAGTCCCCGAGGATTCTGGCCTCGATCCATCCTTCGATCATTGTGGGATATGTTGCACCTCAGGGCGTTTCTTCTCTCCTTAGTGTATGGTTAGTATCTTTCCTTGTTTGACTTTGGCTCCTTTGCTGGAAGCCTGCTGGGATATACCGAGCCCGAGGGGGCTCCTAGTTGGTCGTCTTCGACCTTGATCTTTGACTGGTATTGGTTGTGGACGTCCGACTAGGTCACGGTTGGGTACTCAACTAGGTTCTACTTTAGTTGTTTCAAAGACACCGAGCTTCGTTCATTCAAACCTTAGGTGAAGGCCTGTATTGCCCAGTCGTCGGAGACTGGAAGTATTTCCATTCGTTCCATTTGAAAGCGGGACATGAACTCTCACAGCATCTCGTTTTCCCTTTGCTTGATTTTGAAGACGTCGGATTTCCTTGTGGCCACCTTGATGGCCCCGGCATGTGCCTTTATGAAAGAGTCTACCCGCATGGCAATTGAGTTTATAGAGTTAGGATCTAGGTTGGGATACCACATCATGGACCCTTTAGAGAGTGTTTCCCCAAACTTCTTCAGCAGGACGGACTCGATCTCGTCGTCCCTTAGGTCACTGCCCTTCACTGCACAAGTGTAGGCAGTGACGTGCTCGTTGGGGTCCGAGGTTCCGTTTTACTTCGGAAGGACGGGCATTCTGAACTTCTTTGGAATGGGTTTCGGAGCAGCTTCCTGTGAGAATGGCTTTTGTACAAACTTCTTCGAATCTACACCCTTCAAGACCGGGGCTGCGCGCGGGATTATGTCGACCCTAGAGTTGTAGGTCTCTACCTTCTTATCATTGGATTCTATCTTCTTCTCGCCCGACTCGATCCTTTTTGTAAGGTCCTCGAGCATCTTTATGAGGGTGGGTTCGGTTGCCGACCCGTTGTCGCTCGATCTTTCCGGTACTTGCTCGGCTGGGGAAGCTGTTCCAGTGCTACCGTGCTGGGAGTTTTCTGGTGACTTTGCAGTTGGGCTATCGCCAACTGTTGTGCCTGTAACATTTCAAAAATAATGTGAAGGCTAACCTCCCGTTCCTCCCGAGATGGGGTTTTTTGGACTTCTTATTGCTCTCTTTGGTGCACGCTCCTGTTGGTGTGGGAGCTTATATTGACATATTGGGCATCGCCTGAGACCGTGTCCACAGGAATCGGTTCTGGCGCGTTCCCAAGGTTTCGTGGTGGTACACCAACACCTGGAACATTCACACCATTCTCTCCGTGGTCCTCAAGATTGTTATTTTCACCTCCATTTACCGAGTTAGACATTTTGACCTGAAATCGAAGATGTTGGACAAGAAAAATCATGAAAGATAACTTGCGTTATGTAGCAAAACCAGCAAGAAAATAATCACTATTATTTTTAGCCCCACGCCCTGCGCCAAACTGTTTATCGTAAAAATGGTAATAATAATTAAATTTGATTATGAGGTTCTAAAAATACGTGATCTATTTTTATGCTAGTTGTTAAGCAATGGATGCTAAGTAGTTAGAAATCAGGATTATGGCTTAGGGATGGTAAGATAATCGAACCAAATGGTTGTAGATCGGAGACCTCGAGCTGTCGATTATAAGACCTCGGGGTCGAGCTGGATGGCCTATTCGGGGCAGTCGAGAGGGAGATAACAATTATGAGAGCTATGATGATGATCTTTATGATCAATGATAAGCAATAAATGAAGAACAATAAATAGAACACAATGAATATAAGCAATAAATGAAGTAACGAAATCAAGAGAATGTGTTAGAGAGCAGAGAAAAGGTTATAGTGTATTTAGTATTGAGCATTAGATGTTTACAAAATAACAAGGATCCCCTTTATATACGAGGGGGAATCCCAACATAGTACAAATGCATTAATTACAAAGATATGGGGTTGGTACATCCATTTAATGCCTTGATTCGCCTTTTGACTAGTCTACTAGACCTGACCAGCTACATGTATGCGCCTTGGAAACTTCCCACTTTTCCATCATAACCGCTGGTTTGTATTGCCTCGAGGTTGAGCGCCGATATCCCTTCAGAGGTCAACCTCGACCATAACCCCGAGCTCTCGAGATGTGCTCACGAGCCATTGTAACAACGGAATATTGGACCCTCCGATTTTGCCGTATACAAGGCTGCTACTCCTCGTGCTCTTTCAACTCGTGCCGACGATAAAACTTCTAGTAGTGGAGATAATGACAACACACTCATTGAATGGTGTTTGTTTGCTAAACGCTTTTTTGAACTTGTGAATAGTTTTAAGTTGAATTGTTTTAAAACTCTATATATATTGTTGATATTGTTTGTTATTGGAAATTCGTACTTAAAGTTTGTATTGTGTAATTGTTTGAAGTTTATAAAGTGTTGTTATTGGTGTATTACAATCAGTTAATATTAGAATGTGTTATTTTGATATTCTATGGTTGCAGCAATGTAGTGTTATATTAGGTTGTTTGGTTGTTTTTTGTAGGTGATATAGCTTTAAAGCAACCATATTCTGCCAGTTCTTTCAAGAAAACCATCCACCTTCCGACCAAAGTTGGTCGGAAAAAAATTTAGGCAAAAACCAAAAATTAATTATTTCTATCGAAGTCGGTCGGTCGGTCGATAAATGAAATTTCTGAATATTAAAAGTATCGATCGAAACTGGTCGAAAAATCAAAATTTTCGTAAGAACATTGTAACACTACCGACCAATCACTCAGTATTTTACATTTTAAAGAATATTTAAATTTAATTTAGTCACTGGTATCGGTCGATATTTTTGCAGAAAAATAATATTTATTTAATTTCTAACTGACTTTGGTCGGTATATTGATTTTCCCAAGGTTGGATGTCAAATAAAGGTAGTCAACTTTTGGTTGAACTATTCGACCGTTGCTGGTGTGAAATAACGATCGATTTTGGTTGGTATGATTTGCCAACCATGCTTATGCCGACGAAATGTAATCGGTCGAAATCGGTCGGTTTTGCTAATATACCATTCAATTTCGATCGGTTTTCCTGGACGAATTTTTGCCAGTTTCTAATAGTGCCTACCAAATGACCCCTAATAGTCTACAAAATGCTTATACAATTAAATCAACTACTCTATATGATAATTATTGTTAAATCGCTACGATAATATTAATTGATCGAAAAAAATATAGTAGTAACAAAATTGCTATAACAAGTTAAATTATGTTGATACAACAACAACAACGACCCAGTAAAATCCCACTAGAGGATCTGGGGAGGGTAGTGTGTATGCAAACATTACCCCTACCCCGAAGGTCTAGAGAGATTTTTTCCGAAAGACCGTCGACTCAAGAAGACAAAAAGACAAAAGGGGGTAATATCAGTAACAACACAGAAATAATATAAAAAATAAGAACAACATGCAATCAAGAAGAAAGATACAAAGCAAAAGTGAAATAGTATACCTACCAGACTAACTCACAAACTGATGACATAAGGCAAGACTCAACTACCTCCTACCCTATAACCCTAATACTCGACCTCCACGTGTTCCTATCAACTGCCATGTCCTCGGAAATCTGAAGCCTCGGCATTAATAACTACGGAATTTGACACATTTTATACTCCTTCTTGCTTATGCTTTGATTAGAAGTTCATACAAAATAGTCTCAAAAGGCTCACAAGTTGTGCTTGATTGCAGGTTTGATCATCAAAGAGACGATATGTCAAAGATCATCTCAAACAGAGTGAAACTTGCACAAGTGCCAAAGACAAGACAATCTCACGCTAAACAGGCCTAGTACGACCGCACACCACTTTGTGCGGTCCGCACAAGGAGATTCAGAGAGGAGATTTTCAGGCCAAGAGGCAGTGCGGCCGCACTACCATTTAGTACGGTCCGCACTAAGATCAACGTGGCCGCAGTTCATTTTCTGCGGTCCGCGGTGAGGAGAATCAGAGAGTGCCATTTTTAGAGTTTCAAGCCTCCGCAGTCCGCGGTCCATTTTATGCGGACCGCACTGGAAGCCTCCGTGGCCACAGTCCATTCTCTGCGGTCCGTGATGCCAAGATTCAAAGAGATATTTTTCAAGGCCGAAGCCCCAGTGCGGACCGCGATCCATTTTGTGTGGTCCGCACTTACCCCGTAGGGGCATTTTTGTCCAGATTTTTCAGCTTAGTATAAATAGCTTCTTTTTCCATTTTTAGGGTATCAGATGTTGCAGTTAAGCATCTACACTCGTGGGTTTGACTTTTTAAGCCATTTTGGGCAATTTTAGCTACTTTTAATCATTGAATCTTGTTATTTAACTTAGTGATTAATTAATATGAGATTATCTTCATCTATTTCTTACTTTTCTTCTTAAATTATGAGTAGCTAGACCCATAAGGTAGGATTGTGGCTCAACCCTAGTGTGGGTAATTGACGGGTCTTGTATTTTAGGGCTAATTTGACTATGGGTGTTTGTTATTTGGGCCACTTTCATGGTTAATTTCTGAATTAGTGGTTGCAAACACTAGTTTGTGTTGAGTTGACTTGAGCTCTTCTTGAGAAAGAGAGCCCAAGTCTCCGAAATTGGTCCAACAATGAATTGGGGCGTATTCAAGAGATTGATAGCCCCAATTAGAGGGTTAAACCTCGAGAGAGTAATACCCGAATTGAACCCTAGTTGCATGTGCAAATTTCCATACCCAATTGGACTTGAGAAAGCCAATTCGGGCAAAATCACTCGAACCACCGAGAGGTGTAGAGTGGGTAAAGTCGTGCAACACTTTTAACATACTCCCCAAACATGTCAAATGTGCTTTAAATTCAAGTACCCATCCATTGACCACCTAGGCGGTAGTCACTACCCTAGTGCCTTTTAAACCTATTTGAACAACTCATAGTATTATAACTTTTAGCATAATTTAGTTGCAATTACCAATTGTAGTTTGATAATAATAGAAGTAAACAAAAAACCAAAAATGAATAGAAGTGTAATTTGGAACATATACGCAATTCTACACTAGATAGATACTCGATTCCAAATTCTAGCTCTCTGTGGATTCAATCCCGACCCTAAATCGGGTAAAAGATGCTCCAACCCTCTCTCGCTACTTAAATAGTAGTGCGGGGTAGGCCGCAATCACTTTTTGGTGCCGTTGCCGGGGAGCTAACAGTTTTGGCTATATATTTAGTTAGATTTGTGTTTTGTTCTTCTTTCCTTCTTGTTACTAATTTGTGTGTGTCAATACTTCAGGTACCAAAATGGCTTTAAATGCTAATGAACCTCTTGGAAATATGAATGCAGGGGATGAGGTAGATGACATTGGAGAAGACAAGGTGCCTCTTGTACCTCAAGGACAACGTAGAGGCCGACATGCCAATGCAAATGACAATATTCCAGACCCTCCTCCGCCACCTCCAAGAGTGGCTCCCAGAGTTCTTCCCAACCAAGGCTATGCGAGTGCTATTGTTCCGCCCTAGATTCGAGCGGGCAATTTTCAAATAACCAACGTGATGCTGACATTATTGGAGCAGCGTAGGTATTTCACCGGTGCTCCCATTGAGAATGCGTCCAAACATTTCAAGGGGTTCACGAATACCTGTTGGGCGAGCAAGCAAACCAATGTGTTCGAGGATTCACTTCGATTGAGGATTTTCCCTTTCTCACTTAGGGGGAAAGCATTGGACTGGCGTGAGCGACTTCCCAGCCATTCCATCACAACTTGGGATGAGATGGAAGATTAGTTCATTGCCAAATTCTTCTCACCGGGACACATGAAAGCACTACGGGATGAGATCTTAGCCTTCAAGAAGGAGCCTACCGAACCATTGCATGAGGTTTGGGAGCGATACAAAACTATGGTGAAAGAATGCCCCAACAATGATATGATAGATACGATGATACAACAAACCTTCTATCGGGGAATCAATACAACAAATCAATGCATAGTGAACCAATTGGCTGGGGGTAATTTCATGAAGCTGCCTTATGATGAAGCTTGTGAGATTCTTGATGAAATGGCCGACACATCCTCCGCTTGGCAAAGTCGAGTCAATGTGCCTCAGGGTGACCCCACGGTTACTCATTTGCATAAAGAACTACATGACCATGGACATGCTATAATAGAACTTACAACTACAATGAACCAATTGACAAAGGCACAATTGCAACAAGTCCAAAATCCTCGCCAAGTGAATGTTATGGAGGGTGTTAACATGCTAGTGAACCAAAGAAGGCGAAGAGGTCAACAGAACCAAGGGAATTCTGATCAATTTGACAATGATGGTAATGGATTTCAAGATTGTGGCTATGATGAGCAAAATGAGGAGGTGCAATATGTGAATAATTACCAAGGCCAAAGAGGAAATTCTTCCAACCAACAACAACAATGGCGATCCCAGAGCAATTGGGTTAATCGACATCAAGGGAACAACAATTGGGGAAATCAAAATAACAATTGCAACAATCAAGGAAACTGAGGCAACAACAACAATTGGGGTGGAAATAACAACAAACAAGGCGGGTGGAACAATAACCAAGGAAATCAGGGGCAAGGCTTTCAAACGCCCCCAATGTACCAACAACTGAGCAATCCACCACCTTTTCATTCCCAGCTTCCTAGTTCATCCAACAATGAAATGGGTAGAATTGAAATGATGTTCGAACAAATGATGAAAAAGAATGCGGTTTCCGGTGCACAATTGGCTTTTCACAATACTTCAATTAGGAATTTGGAGGTGCAACTAGGTCAAATCTCTCAGTCTCTAAATACACGCCCTAAGGGTGCTCTGCCAAGTGATACGGTAGTGAACCCAAAGGGAGGAAACAATCATGTTATGGCTGTGACAACTAGGAGTAGACGAGGCGGTGATGTGAATGCCTCCAAACAAATGCAAGTTTTGGGTGAAGAAGTTGAGTTGCAAGAAGATGAAGTTCCTTTGGTGGTTGAGAATGTGGTTGATGAAAATGTAAATGAAGAAGTGAGGATCAATATTCAATATGCTGAGGTGGAAACATAAAGTGACGTGAACCCGTCTAGGGAGCACGTAATTGACATGCCGGAGCCGGTTGTGCCAAAAGCCAAGGCACCTTTGCCTAGGACACCTCCCCCTTATCCTCAGAGGCTAGCCAAGCAAAAAAGTGAGAATCAATTCAAAAAGTTCATTGACATGATGAAGAGATTGTCCGTCAACGTGACTTTGGTGGAGGCTTTGGAGCAAATGCCCGGTTATGTTAAATTCATAAAAGATTTGGTGATAAAGAAAAGACTCCAAAGCTAGACTGATGCAATGGGTCTTATTACTTCAAGAGTTTGATTTGGAGATAGTGGACCGAAAAGGTAGTGAAAACCAAGTGGCAGATCATTTGTCCCGCTTGGAGGAGGAAGGTAGGCCGTGTGATAGCCTAGAGATCAATGATACATTCCCTGATGAGCAACTACTTTCTGTGTCGATGTGTGATATGCCATGGTTTGCGGACATTACTAGTTTCCTTGTGACTGTCATCATCCTGTGTGAGCTCTCTTCTAACCAAAGGAAGAAGCTCAAAGGGATAGTCTGGACTTCTATTGGGACGAGCCATACTTGTTCAAGATTTGCACCGATGGAGTGATCTGGAGGTGTGTACCTGAGGAGGAGCAATTTAGCATCCTAGAGGCATGTCATTCCTCCATCTATGGTGGCCATCATGGAGGGGCGAGGACGGGTTCGAAAGTTCTGAGTTGTGGGTTTTATTGGCCAACCTTGTTCAAAGACAAGTGATCTAGTAAAAAGGTGTGATCAATGTCAACGAGCGGGCGGGATTTCCAAGAAAAATGAGATGCCTCTAAACACCATTCTCGAAGTTGATATCTTTGATGTATGGGGTATCGATTTTATGGGCACTTTTGTAAGCTCGTGTGGAAATACTTACATTCTTGTAACGGTTGATTATGTCTCAAAATGGGTTGAGACCGTGGCCTTGCCCAACATTGAAGTTAGGAGTGTGGTGGAATTTATAAAGAAGATCATTTTCACAAGGTTTGGCACGCCTCGGGCAATTATTAGTGATGGAGGATCGCATTTTTGTAATAGAGCTTTTGATGCCTTACTTTCCAAGTATGGTGTCAACCACAAAGTGTCTACTCCTTATCATCCTCAAGCAAGTGGCCAGGTTGAAGTGTCTAACAGAGAGATCAAGAGCATTTTGTCCAAAACCATCAATGACAATATGACCGATTGGTCTTAAAAGTTGGATGATGCTCTATGGGCTTATCGGACCGCTTACAAGACTCCAATTGGTATTTCGCCGTACCGGTTGGTGTTTGGAAAACATGTCATCTACTAGTGGAGTTGGAGCATAAGGCCATGTGGGCCTTGAAGGAGTTGAATCTTGATTGGGACATAGCTGCTAATCTTCGGGTGGAGCAACTCAATGAGCTTGATGAATTTAGGTTCCATGCCTACTCTAGTTCGTCCCTGTATAAGGATAAAATGAAATACCTTCATGAAAAATATACTCGAGGCAATGAGTTCAAGGTGGGAGATTTGGTGCTCTTATTCAATTCTCGACTAAGGTTGTTCCTGGGAAAGCTGAAGTCAAAGTGGAGCGGACCATTTGAAGTAGTGTGTGTGACCCCATTTGGTGCTCTTGATTTGAAGAACAAAAGTGGGGAAGTTTTTAGAGTGAAGCGGCATAGGGTCAAGCACTATTTGGGGAAGTTTGATGATAGCAATGTGGTGGCTATTGTTCATTTCAAATGATTGGATGGTAACATGCGTCGTGCCACGACATTAAATCAGGCGCTTCTTGGGAGGCAACCCATGTGTTTTTCTTCTTGTCTTTATTTGATTTTCATTGTAGTGTAGGATTGATTTTTGGGCTAACTGGTTGTGAGATGTTACAGGATTGAGTTGATGCTGTGTAGGACATAATTGAAAAAATGCACAGGTCTCTAAAATTGCCAGTGCGGCCGCACTACCATTTTGTACGGACCGATTGTCACTGTGGCCACACTACATTTTGTGCGGTCCGGTTGGACCTCTACGGCCGCAGTCCATTTTGTGCGGACCGCAAAATGTTGCCTTCTCAAGCTTGAACAAAGTTATGCAGTGTGGACCACGGTCTATTTTGTGCGGTCTGCACTGGTTGGTGAGACTGGGCCCCAGGTCCTTTTCTATAAATAGGGCCTGAGGGCCTCCTTTTACCCTTTTCGAACTTTTAACTCTCAGAAGCATATAAACACTGTTCATCCGTGTCTCTGCTCGTAACTAACTGTTTAGAATCATCTCATAACTGGTAACATTACACTCCTTTCTACTTGTTTAATTTTGTTAATTTTGTTTAAATTATTGTTTTCCTTGCTTTTCTTCTCATATTTTCTTTCATAGAGTAGGTTAGGGTTGTTAATTTTTAGGTTAACATAGATATAGATAGTTAAAATCAATGGGTAATCATGCAGAGACACCATTTAGGTGGAAAATTGGACCTATAATCAAAATACATGGAACCCTAATTTAGTGCCACAACTAGGCACTCAGTGCGGACCGCGGTCATTTCTGTGCGGTCTGCGGTGCCCCAGTGTGTGCGGACCGCACTGATAACCTTCTGATTGCCGAACCTCAGGCAGTGCGGCCACACTACATTTTATGCGGTCCGCACTAGCCCAGTGCGGCCGTAGTTGATTTTGTGTGGTCCCCACTGCCTAGATATAGAGAGTGGGTAGTCTGAACCCCACCTCTGTGCAGACCGCAGTTGATTTTGTGTGGCCCCCACTGGGTAACTTCTGCAACCTGTCTGCAACTTTTCTTTCCTGCTTCTGCAACTTTGTTCTTAACTTATTACACTGACACTAACAAGATGATTGAATTATGATTGCAGACAATGGTGAGACAATAAGGAAAACAACCAAGCAGAGGAGAATCTCTACCCGGGGAGGGAAGCAGAAAATGATAAAACTCACTCCCCAAGTCCCAAAAAACATTAAAAAGACAAGAAAGCTGATCAAAGCTGCTGACAGAGCTGCTTCACATTCCTCGGGGAGTGAGTATGAGCCATCCCGGGAGATTTCCTCCGACTCAGTACCAACACACATCCTTGACTGGCCGGAAAGGTTTAGGCTACGAGACACTCCTCCACCATCACCCAGTGCCCAAGCACCAACAAATGTTATTTCTGAGTCATCTGAGGGCTCAACAGCAGGTAGTGGGGAATACTCCACCTGTCCCACAGCTTCATTATCCAAAGAGGGTGGAGGAGGAGATGAGGAGGAAGTAGAGGGAGATGAGGAGGTAGCAGAAGGAGGTGAGCCTTAGGTGGGATGCATTGCCAGAACTAGAAAGCCAGAAGTTTGGCAAGATAGATTCGTGAGTGAGGTGGCGTACCGTAAATTTCGGGAGCGGTGGCCGGTGAGAAAGTTGATCCCGGAGCAACGTTTTATTGACAAAGACCTGTTACCTCACAATCCCAACGTTCTGAGGCAGTTTAGGGCAAGAGTGGGCTGGGAACATTTTCTAGAAGAGTGTGTGGATGCCAACGAACACATGGTCAAAGAGTTTTACTGCAATGTAGCCCACATCAAAAAGGGCTCCAAAGTGACCAAGGTTCGGAATTTGAAAGTGTTATTTGAAGGGAAGTACCTCAACAAATACCTTGGCCTCAATAAAGAGGATGAGACCCTGTACATGGCAAAGTTGGAAATGGGTGAGGAGGTTCGTCCCTGGTTAGCACAATACCTGGCAATCCCAGGTACCACCCCCGACTGGTTGACTACGGGAGTCAAGATCTTGAGACGAAGTTTAAACTTTGAGGCACGGCGGTGGGAGACTTTTGTATGTAGCAGGTTGGACCCCACGACACATGACAACACCCTTCCTCTTTCCCGGGATATTTTGGTAGCTTCTATCATGGCGGGGTACCCAATCAATGTGGAGAATGTGATGTCGAGGATTATCTCCAATGTGGGTGCCGAAAATGACAGAAACTATCCGTTCCCCAGTACTCTCACTATGTACTTCCGGGACTTGAAGGTGGAAAAGAGGCCATTCGATGTCAAAGCCAAAGCGAAGGCCCCTTTTTCCTGGTATAGCATGCAGGGGATGGCAACCCAAGAGCAAGAACTTCAAGGGTACATCTACTACTACAATTGGCCAGTTTGAAGAGCCAGTTGTGGTAGTGGTTCCTACTGAGCCTACCTCCACTTCCACATATATCCCTCTCGGTCCATCCATATCCACAACCATTCCTGCTGGCC
Source organism: Nicotiana glauca (assembly GCA_026770625.1). NCBI lineage: Eukaryota > Viridiplantae > Streptophyta > Magnoliopsida > Solanales > Solanaceae > Nicotiana > Nicotiana glauca. The sequence goes on along the minus strand of MU755748.1, from coordinate 73,476 downwards.
CATCCACCTCAGCAGGCTTGGAGATTCCATCTTCTCGGGCCCATCCTATTACTGCCTACAGATTGAGCCAAGCACTTATGAGTATCAACAACTGGATGCCTACTGCCTTATCCAAGTTGTCCATTTTGACCACCACTGTTGAGGCTCAGTCAGCTCCTCCAGCTCCACAGGTTCTACAGTCCATAGAGGATGCTCTTAAGGAGATGATAGACAACCAGAAGAAATTCCTCGATAACCAGAAGAAGCTTGCTGAGGCAGTTGATTCACACAGCAAGGCTCTCAAGGAGTTTGCTAGGGAGCACAAGAAGCTGAGGAAGACACGGGCCTCCAAGGAGTCTGTGAAGGAGCTGAGAGCGGATGTTGACAGACTGAAGGCAGATCACCTGCCTTTAGACTTATTGCTCCAAGACCCAGAACAAGTAGTTCATACACAGCCAGAGCAGCCTCAGACGCCTCCCAAGAGGAGGATGATGATTCCCAGAGCAGATGATGCAGTCATCCAGTTGGCCGACCCAACGGAGGCTTCCTCTAGTCAGCCACCGGATGTATCTCAGGAGCCTGTCCAGGTTCAGGCCCAGGTCCCAACAGCAGAGCAACAGAACAGAGGGAACCAGCCTGAGGTTCCCGAGCATAGAGAGGACCTAGGAACCACACATGAGCCTATGCAGACAGACAGGCCATAGGGAATTTCCTTATATGCTTAACCCTCTATCTTTTTGATGCTTTATTTAGACTAGTTGGCATTGGGGACAATGCCAGCTTTCATTTGAGGGGGTAGGTTTAGATGATTGTATATATTTAATAATTTTTATGCTTTCTTGATTTTTCATCTTTGGTTTGTATATATTTTTAACATTTAGCTACAATTCTCGCACTTTTATTTTACTTTTGGTCTATATGTAAAGTTATATTACATTGTAGATATTTATCCAATCTATTATATATTCGACAAATCCCCTCTTGTATATATTTATTTTACTTTCTGCAAATTTTTCGTTTTTAACTTCTTATTTGTGATTCGTATCTTAAATTTGCAATAAGCCTTTGGTTTTCTTAATGCCACGGTTCTTTCCAAAGGTAGAGTGTTGTGTGAACCGGGTGGCTCTTCCCAATGATATATGGCGTGACAACCTTCTTAAGGGTTTGAGTCCATTTTTCTTTTTGTTTTTTTGTAGTTAATAGTTAAGGGTGCCTCGAGAAAAGCTTCACTTGGGCCTAGCACATTTGCCTTTGATCTTATGGTCAAAGACAATTTGTTGTGTTGAGGATGGTGAAAGTTGTGACCTTGAGACTCATGTGTTGGCCGATAATAATCAAGTTGTTTTTTGGGACCATTGTGAGCTTAAATCTTATCTAAGGTCGTTGTGGGCCTCCGACTCTGTGTCTTTAGCAATCCCATAGCTTGTGTGGTGATTAATCGTATTGCAAGTCCATGTCCCGAGCCATTGGTCTAGAACTTGCCCTGAATGTTTGTTGAGGCAAAATCCTAAGTGAATTTTGACTTGAGACGTGATTATAGGCTCTCATTGGTTCAAATGATAGCTTGAACACTTCCATAACCTACCAATGATAAGATCCCTAGTCAACCATTTTGATCCTTAGACCATTTCCTTCAATAACCATGATACAAGCCTATACCCATTTTAAAAGATACCCTCTCTTGGCACCCGATCTTTTCTTTAGCACATGGCAAAAGTATAAGTTTGGGGGGAGAGACGAGGATTGCAACAAAGTGGTAAAAAGGCACAAAAATGGAAAAAAGGAAAGGCAATGAAAAAGAAAGAAAAGCAAATAGACAAAAAGAAAGTTCAAAGTGAAAAAGAATAAAAAGGGATTCAAAGAAAAGCAAAGAATGAAAGGTGTGGAAAGTTGAAAAAGAGGAAAATGTCTGAAATGCATAAGAAAGAGCGACAATGTGTCTCTCTAACCCCTATGAAAGAAGTGAAATGACTCAAAGAGTCAAATGAATGGATGCCAAATGAATCAAAAGAAGTGCTTAAGGAAAGATGGAACTTGCTTAGACCAAAAAATTTCCTACCCTGAACCAAAAGCCTTCATAATGTCTCCACAAAAGTCCTATATGATCTTGAGTCGAATGAAACTTACATTAGTGGATACTCACATAAGGGGCAAGCATATGGTACCTAGAGCCGGGCTTGTGGCTTTTTCTTGAGAGAGATGAGTGAATTCCCATTATCTTCGTTTTGAGTGCCACTATCTTAAAGGTGAGGATTGCTTAGGGAGAGTTGAGGATGTGTGAGTTTGGGTTCCACAATGACCAAAGTAATAGAAAAGAGTTCATTGATGTGTTGAGTCAATTCTTGATGCTCTTGTGTCGCACTTGATCCATGGTATTTTTTAAAAGAGTAAATGTGTTAATGATTCATGTGTATTGAGGGCAATTGTTAGTCCTAGTTGAGGCCAGTTGAGGTCACTTTAGGCCAGCTGAAATTTTTCTTGGACAGTCTTTTAAGGGGTGGGTCTTATTTTATTTGCTTGAGGACAAATAAAAGCTTAAATTTGGGAGAGTTGATAACTAGGGATTTTGACGCATTTTATACTCCTTCTTGCTTATGCTTTGATTAGAAATTCATACAAAATAGTCCCAAAAGGATCACAAGTTGTGCTTGGTTGCAGGTTTAATCATCAAAGTGACGAGATGTCAAAGATCAGCTCAAACGGAGTGAAACTTGCACAAGTTCCAAAGACAAGACAAGCTCAGGCTAAACAGGCCTAGTGCGGCCGCACACCACTTTGTGCGGTCCGCACTAGGAGATTCAGAGAGGTGATTTTCAGGCCAAGAGGCAATGCGGCCGCACTAAGATCAATGCGGCCGCAATTCATTCTTTGCGGTCTGCAGTGAGGAGAATCAGAGAGTGCCATTTTCAGAGTTTCAAGTCTCCGCGGTTCGCGATCCATTTTATATGGACCGCACTGGAAGCCTCCGCGCCAGCAGTCCATTCTCTGCGGTCCGCGATGCCAAGATTCAGAGAGTTATTTTTCAAGGCCAAAGCCCCAGTGCGGATCGCGGTCCATTTTGTGTTGCCCGCACTAACCCCGCAGGGGCATTTTTGTCCAAATTTTTCAGCCTAGTATAAATAGCTTCTTTTTCAATTTTTAGGGTATCAAATATTGTAATTAAGCAGCTGCACTCGTGGGTTTGACTTTCTAAGCCATTTTGGGAAATTTTAGCTACTTTTAATCATTGAATCTTGTTATTTAACTTAGTGATTAATTAATATGAGGTTATCTTCATCTATTTCTTGCTTTTCTTCTTAAATTATGAGTAGCTAGACCATAAGCTAGGGTTGTGGCTCAACCCTAGTCTGGGTAATTGATGGGTCTTGTATTTTAGGGCTAATTTGACTATGAGTGTTTGTTATTTGGGCCAATTTCATGGTTAATTTTTGAATTAATGGTTGCAAACACTAGTTTGTGTTGAGTTGACTTGAGCTCTTCTTGAGAAAGAAAGCCTAAGTCTCCAAAATTGGTCCAACAATGAATTGGGGCATACTTAAGAGATTGATAGCCCCAATTAAAGGGTTAAACCTCAAGAGAGTAATACCCGAATTGAACCCTAGTTGTTTGTGCAAATTTGCATACCCAATTGGTCTTGAGAAAGCCAATCGGCAAAATCACTCGAACCATCGAGAGGTGTAGAGTGGGTAAAGTCATTCAACGGTTATAACATACTCCCCAAACATGTCAAACGTGCTTTAAAGTCAAGTACCCGTTAATTGACCACCTAGGCGGTAGTCACTACCCTAGTGCTTTTTAAACCTATTTGAACAACTCGTAGCATTATAACTCTTAGCATAATTTAGTTGTAATTACCAATTGTAGTTTGATAATATTAGAAGTAAACAAAAAACACAAAAATGAATGGAAGTGTAATTTGGAACACATGCGCAATTCTACACTAGATAGATACTCGATTCCAAATTCTAGCTCTTTGTGGATTCGATCTCGACCCTAAATCGGGTAAAAGGTGCTCCGACCCTCTCTCGCTACTTAAATAGTAGTGCGGGGTAGGCCGCGATCAGCCATATCCTGCCTAATCACCTCCCCCAATACTTTTTAGGCGGCCTTCTACCTCTTCTCGTGCCCTCCACAACCGGCCATTCAAATATTATGTTGATAATATAACAATTTTAATTTGTCCTATGTAATCTTAAGGATTATGCAAGTATTTTATACGTTGTCAGTACTAAACTCTAATTCAAATCTTTTCTACTTGCAGTTATGTATTAAACTCTAATATAAATTCTTCTTGCAACATAACATCGCCTAGAAATTACGCAAACAGAAATGACAAAATATTCTTGTCCGTACAATACCAACAAAAAGCTTCGCCATTCTGCTCAAAACTACCTTCCGCGCTCTTCTCTCTTCTTCTCATGCATGTCCACTACACCCACCTGCCCTCCTCTTCCACACCCCCAACCCCCCACATTTGCTCTCTCCTCTCCTCTCTCTCTTCTTCTTCCCACACATTTCTCTCATATCCCCATTTTCTTCAGTCTTAATTAGTTCACGTTTAGAAAATTTCATAAAGCTTTTCCGCTATATTGTTATACGACGTATCTTAGCTTTTCCCTTATAGTTAATTCCATGGACGAGGAAAAATTTGAGGATGACGAAAAACATGCATTGGAAAGTCTGAGCGTGGAGCCAGTACCGCGTAAGAAAGCTCATTCATACAGCCACCAGCTCCGTACCAATACCGGAACTCATCACAAGCGTTATCACCAGTTCCGACATCACAGCTTTGATATTCCCACTAACCTCATTGATAACAATAATCATGGGTTAATATACGATGATGACGATTCTTCTGACGGTGATGAAGATTTTTATCCTTATATTTCGACGTCAGGGCAGGTGTTTGATGCAGGTATCGGGCTGACGATGCCAGATGTGTCGGATAATGTTAATCAAGGACAGCAACAGCCGTTGCCGGAGTTTGTTGGAGGTGGTGGTGGAGCTGGGATTTTTAAAGTGCCAACTCGTGCCTCTGTTCATCCCTCTCGTCCATCTTGCCATGAACTCAGACCTCACCCCCTAAGAGAAACCCAGGTGAGGAAATTATATGTTACAACAACTACTGCTAGATATATGTATGCCTCAATCCCAAATTTCTGGGAGTCCATGATATAAATTCTCAATATTCATTTTCTTTTTAAGCTTGAGTAATGCAAACAATATTGGTGATCAGAACCCAATGCCCCGAAAACCTAAGCATTCGTCCACCAAGGGTGTGTCAGGACCTAACGGTCTGGTCGATGGACAACGGGTGAAATTCCCTTACTACTCTTTTTTTTAATAGCTGTGGTGTCGGGCCAGCTTGCCCACACCTTGACCTGCTATCTCCCACTAGCAGTTATCTGGTAACTCTATTCACCAAGACTTGAATAGATGTGGAGAAATCACCTACTACTTTTTATCTCTAGTGGGATTGATCCGAGACCTAATGGTTCTCAACCTACTTCATTAACCAATTGGCCGCACTCTTGGGTGCAATTCCTTTACTAATGCTCGTCGGACTAGAGAGATGGAGGAGGCTAGGTTAGTCGAGAGATGGATACACGTTCAAGAACATAAGGTGTCCTTGCTTTTTCAGCGTTAGACTATATAGAGGAAAAGACTTGAGCCGATGTCCGAATGCTAGGCGCTAAAGTAGTCTTAAAAATTGCTTATTTTCAAGATGTTCTTTCTTTCTTGAGCTTTTTAATTTATTAATTTGTTTGATGTTTAGGACTAAATGGAACATAGTTAAACTTTTTAAGGTTAATTAAAATAGTCGAAACTATAATTTCAACTGATGCAAGTTGCACTTGTTTCTATTTCAAAACCCAAATAATAATACATTTGAAGTCTTAATTATCCACCCCTTTTGTATTGTTTGTCGAGGAAATGACATAGGATATGGAAGAGAAGAGCAATGATGAAGCTAGATTTCATTTGCTTCTTAAACACTACTGCTGAGCAAAACTTTCCATAAGTTTGATGTCATTTTGTTTGATTGTCAGATGAATCAGAACTAAAAGTGTGTGTGTTTGCTTAGCATTCTTCATTGTGTGTTTAAAAATCTTTTTCTTTCTTTTCCCAATTATAGTAACAAAAATAAACCTGAATACAGGTTGGAAAATTTTTGAGGACCATAGCCTGTACAGAGACACAATTATGGGCAGGACTAGAATGTGGGATAAGAGTATGGAATTTTTCAGATCAGTATAAGCCAGGAATGGGAATTGGGGAAAGGGCAAGGAGAGGAGATGAGGATGCCGCACCATTTCACGAGTCGACAATAACAACACCCACATTATGCTTGATGGTTGATAGTGGGAGTGGGTTGATATGGAGTGGACACAAAGATGGCAAGATTAGGTCCTGGAAGATGGACCAATCAAATGCTGGTGAATCTCCTTTCAAGGAAGGCCTCTCCTGGCAGGCTCATCGTGGTTCTGTTCTTTCTATGGTCATGTCTTCTTATGGTAATACCAACCTTTCCTTGGTAGCATTTTTGATTCATTTTTGAAACGAACTATGATCCCCTTCAATGTTTATGATTAATCAGCCTATTGAAATTCTTGTTTGTGCTCCTAGATTCTGTTAGCTGATGGTTGGGTTATATCATTTCTAGTTAGCAGCCCTTGGAAATTAGGACATAGGAGAATAAAGAGCTTATTTGCTTGTAAAGAAAGAGTAAGAATCTTTTATTTCCTTTGTGGTAACAATGTTAATCAAGACAAGGTTCTCGACTCCTAACTATTTGATGTGCTTGCATGGTACATATGACAGGAAGTTTCATTTGGACATTATTTAAGTAACTTTGACATCGAAAATAATGCTAGGCCAAGTGTCTTTCTCGATGCGTCTGAGATTAACAACCAGCCAGTTATCTGGACCGCTAATTGACCTTCAATTGTCCTTTTTTTGCTGATTGCACACAAGGTCGCTTTGTCATTCGCTCCATAATTTCTCTATAGCTGTAAGTTTTGTACATTAAGTCTCACAATAATCATCAAGAACACTTGTTGAAAGCTTATTTTGAAGTTAAATTTTCCAGGTTATACTCTGGAACTTTTATTCATTAGTTGCCGGCTTGTGGGCTACATCATTGATTATGTGTTATTTCGTCTTACTGGTAGTTGAGAACCTCAGTTGTAAGCTTATGTCATAACATTAATGGTGAATATATTGTTCCTAAATTTCTTTGTAGACGGCTTTTGTGACTGTTTACTTGCATATCCAGGTGATATATGGTCAGGGTCCGAGGGTGGTAACATTAGGGTTTGGCCATGGGAATCTGTTGAAAAATCTCTCTCTCTATCACCGGAAGAAAAACACATGGCTGCTTTACTGGTGGAAAGGTCATTCATTGACCTTAGGAGCCAAGTTACAGTTAATGGTGTCTGTAACATCTCATCTTCTGATGTGAAGTGTTTGTTGTCTGATCATATAAGAGCAAAAGTGTGGGCAGCTGGATCAGCATCCTTCTCATTATGGTAGGTCCTCTTTATTGCTTCCATCTGAATGACTGTGTGTGCATTTCTTATTCATTAGTTAGTTAAGAGAATAGGCAAAGACTTCCTTTGCTAATAAATCATCACTCCTAATTACCCTGATAGTTGGGAAACTGCAGGGATGCACGTACAAGAGAACTCCTTAAAGTTTACAATGCAGAAGGTCAAATTGAAAATCGAGTTGACATGTCATCAGTGCAAGACCAAGCAACAGAGGATGAGATGAATGCCAAGTTTGTACCAAAATCTAAAAAGGAAAAGTCGCAAGGAAGTAGCTTTCTGCAGCGGTCACGTAATGCTATAATGGGAGCAGCAGAAGCTGTTCGCCGAGTTGCTACAAAGGGGGCAGGAGCATTTGCAGAAGACAGTAAGAAAACAGAAGCCCTTGCGATTGCAGCTGATGGAATGATTTGGAGTGGGTGTTCAAATGGTTTACTTGTGCAGTGGGATGGAAATGGAAACCGTTTGCAAGATTTCCATCACCATCCTTGTGCTGTTTTATGCTTATGCATTTATGGTTCTCGAATGTGGGTTGGCTATGTAAGTGGCATGGTACAGATGCTGGATCTCGAAGGAAACTTGCTAGCTGGTTGGGTTGCTCACAACGGGCCTGTAGTAAAAATGGTAGTTGGGGATAACTATCTCTTCAGCTTGGCTACTCACGGTGGTATACGTGGATGGAGTCTTGCCTCTCCAGGACCTATTGATAACATAATACGACCAGAGTTAGCTGAGAAAGAACATTTGTACACCAGAAAAGAAAATTTCAGGATTTTAGTTGGCACCTGGAATGTTGGTCAGGGAAGAGTTTCGCAGGAAGCGCTTGCAGCTTGGCTTGGTTCGGCAGTTTCAGATGTTGGAATAGTAGTGGTTGGGTTGCAAGAAGTCGAAATGGGAGCTGGTTTTCTTGCAATGTCTGCTGCAAAAGAAACTGTAAGTTATTTCACCTTCAACATGTTACAGGACGTCCAGCTATATAAGAAATTTTAAAGCCGTATGCAACCAGTAGTTGTGCCATTTGGTGAAAATTGACCCAGAAACAAAAAAAAATATAGAGAACTTGATCAGTCTGTTATTTAGAAGAAAAGAAGTCATGAATCCTGGTAGCTTAAAGAGTTAACAGGAATTACTGTCATGAGAGAATGATAATGTTTTTGCAATCTACAAGTAGTTCTGCGCTTTCGTTGATCTGTCTCCTTGACGCTGTGTCTCTACTTGCTCAGCTAATCCCTGAAACATGATCAAGAGATTGGAGGGCACAAAATAGCTAACACTAAGATGCTTTACCATAGATGTATTTTCCTGTGTCTGATCGGTGAGTAAAATTTCCAGATCCACAGAAGGAACTTGTGCATTTTATAAAACAAACTACTGACTAAAGAAGTTGTGTACTAAATGTCTTTAATGCTTGACTTCAATTTGAAAGAAATGGTGTAGGTTTACTCACTTTGCGTCACTTTTTATATTTCCAAGTCAATCATTTGTTGACTTTTGCTATGATAGTATTGATATTAAGGAATACATAATCTGTCGCACATGCTGTACTTTCCTAGTCTTGTGTCATGTGCACAGCATTACCACTCATGTCAAACTGTAGGTGGGATTGGAAGGAAGTGCGATGGGGCAATGGTGGCAGGATGCAATAGGGAAGGCATTGGATGAAGGATCAACTTTCGAGCGTGTAGGATCAAGGCAACTAGCTGCATTGCTTATTGCTATCTGGTAAGAGCTTGTGAATGTATCTTTTAGTGATATGTTTTCTCTTTGTAAGCTGAAGTCCCAAACTATGCACCCTAAGGACTGCATCCTTCATAAAGCATTATATTTCTAGCTGAATTGGGGTGAAATATTTCTCCTTCAAGCTCTAAACCTATTTTGTACTTTTCTACTCATTTTCTGCATCAATAATATTTAACTCAGGGTGAGAAAATCTCTCAGAAAACATGTTGGAGACCTTGATGTTGGAGCGGTTGCATGTGGTTTAGGACGTGCAATTGGTAACAAGGTACCTTTCTCCCTGATATCGTTAACTTGTATAAAAAAATAACAGACGGTCTGATGCTTCTGGAGTTCGCTCATATCCAATTGTCCAAAAGCTCATCAACCTGTCCGAGGGATGATGAAGGCGATGCCACAATTGAGGGAACCACCCTCTTACTCTTTTTTAGATTAGAATGCGAAAGACCCTTACCCTGCTAACGAAGCCCACTAAGATAGACTAACTAGACTAAAAAAAGTGCACAAGAAAGACTAAGGAAACAAAAGCTTTTCTTGATAACGCTGGGCCATGTTGGTTTGTTTACACTAGAACTCATACCACTGATGCTCAAGACATAACGCTGCTTGCTCTACTAAATTATTGTTTCTAGCCTTTATAAGGGGAACAATGAAATGGCTTGCATAATTCTGTCATGTTACACACTTACAATGCAGGGTGGCGTTGGTCTGAGGTTAAGAGTATTTGATCGAATAATGTGCTTTGTAAACTGTCACTTGGCTGCTCATTTGGAAGCAGTAAATCGTCGAAATGCTGATTTTGACCATATATATCGAACAATGTCCTTCACTCGGTCTTCTAACCTTCTCAACAATGCTGCTGGTATGCTGCGATACCTGTTTTTCTATTGCACTGTTGTCTTCTCCACATATTTACTATGGCTGCTTTACTCTTCTGGCTTGCCATGGGTCTTCTCTCTTGCAGTTGGCGTTTCATCTGCTGCTCAAATGCTTCGTGGTACAAATGTATGAATGTGCAATTCCTATTCTGTTTTAAGTGATTTTACAGTCTAATTCAATTCAAGTGACACCTTCTCATCTACAACAGGCTGCAGCAATTAATTCTGATGAGGGAAAGCTTGACCTTGCTGAAGCTGACATGGTGATTTTTTTTGGTGATTTCAATTATCGTCTTTTCGGGATATCTTATGACGAAGCAAGGGACTTTGTGTCGCAAAGAAGCTTTGATTGGCTTCGAGAGAGAGATCAATTAAGAGCAGAAATGAAATCTGGAAAAGTTTTCCAAGGAATGCGCGAAGCAATCATCAGATTTCCTCCGACTTACAAGTTTGAAAGGGGGAAACCAGGATTAGGAGGTGAGGCATATTTGTAATGATATAGAATGTCACTGAACTTTTTTTTCTTTCATTTTGTAAAGGATAATGATGACAAGGGTTTGTTTCAAGGACCAATTTAAGATTGTGCTTTTTGAATAGTCCTACATAATGTATGAGCTAACCAAAAGCATTGACATTACTTTCCTTTTTCCACTTTAGGATATGATTCAGGAGAGAAGAAACGAATTCCAGCTTGGTGTGATCGAGTATTGTATCGAGACAACCGGTCAAGTACTACTGTGGAGTGTAGTTTAGGGTGCCCCGTTGTTGCATCCATTATACAGTAGGTCTTTTTTTTTTCTTTTTTCGGGCCTTTCTTCATATTTACTTTTCTCGCTTCACCTTGAAACTTGTCTGTTATGTGATAGGTACGAGGGTTGCATGGAAGTAACAGAAAGTGATCATAAACCTGTAAGGTGCAAGTTTGATGTTGAACTTGCTCATATTGATAGATCAGTAAGGAGACAAGAGTTTGGGAATATTTTCCAGAACAATGATAGAATCAAGTCTATACTGGAAGAACTACATTATATCCCAGAGACAGATGTTAGCACCAACCAAATTGTTCTTCAGAATCAGGACACATTCAGCTTAAAGATTTCCAACAGAAGTAGAGAAGACAAAGTTCTCTTCCAGTTGACCTGCTGTGGTCAGTCCACTGCCAAAGAGGATGGGCAAGCATCAGAGTATCATCCCAGAGGTTCCTTTGGTTTTCCCAGGTGGCTTGAGGTGATACTTCATTTCCTAGATGCTCTTAATTTGGGTTTATACTTTCTCATCCTACATGAAACAACAAATGGATGCTCATGGAAATATTTTAACAGTATTACCTCTTCTCTAGTCATACAGAATATGTTAGGGAGTTAAGATGTTACTAAAATAGAAAACTTAGGTGTCCCTTCATTCTGATATGCACATAGTTAGAAAGAAAACTGATGGAGAAAGCATTAATCAAATCTGACCAGCCAAGCCAAGTAAATTTCTCTTAGTTGATTCCTAATCTATCTAATGCGTTGTCACTTGTCACTCTCCTTCGCTTTAACATATATTTTTCTGGAACTGAAAATGGGCCTTTACTGCAAGAAATGCCACCTAATGATCTCTGATTCAGGTCACACCTGCGGCTGGCATCATCAAACCTGATCAAGCCGCTGAGATCTTAGTTCGTCATGAGGATAGCCAGTCATTAGGAGATTCTGTTGATGGTATTTCTCAAAGCTGGTGGCCTGAGGATACAAGAGAGAAAGAGGTGGTTTTGATGATCAGTATTAAATCGAGTCAGTCAACTGAGGCCAGAACACATCAAGTACATGTGCGCCACAGCTTCACACCTGATGCAGTTCGCGTGAACTCAAAGAACAGTAGGAGTAACCAAGGAAGCTCCCATCATAGGTCTGCACTTAAACATGTTGGCAATACCTCGAATAAGATGAAAGACCATCAAAACATTCGAGTGCCTTGATAGCTACATGAAAACCTAAGAAGCTACAAATACAATTGCATCACCAGAGGATTCCAACCGGTTTGGATTTTCTTTGCTGTCAATACTTGATAGGATCTTGATGTAAATACTCATGCACAATTAGTATAAAAGCTTGTTTTCTGGCTCACAGAATGTTGCCAAAAAGTATAAGATTTGCTCATCCATTTTTTGTTAGAATCAGGTCCTAAATACTTATCTTTGACTGAAGACTTATGATCAATTTTTGGTTGTGATCACTGGAAATCTGTTTGTGCCTTGTGAGAAAGCACGGGAGAAAATATATTATTGATTAATTAAGACAATGATACACTGAGCCCTATATATACACA
>MU755748.1:40489-60623 GCA_026770625.1 Nicotiana glauca | reverse complement strand
AAAATACAGAGTGATCAGCTTCACTACGAGTCATGCCAAACTCCTGAATAACTGTGCTGAACTTACCAAACCAGGCTCGGGGAGACTGCTTTATACCATAGAGGGATCGGCGCAACCGACATACAAGGCCACTAGACTCCCCCTGAGCAACAAAACTAGGTGGTTGCTCCATATAAACCTCATCCTCAAGGTCACCGTGAAGAAAAACATTCTTAATGTCCAACTGATAGAGAGGCCAATGGCGAACAGCAGCCATGGATAGAAAAAGGCGGACTGATGCAATTTTAGCCACGGGAGAGAAAGTATCATTGTAATCAAGTCCAAATATCTGAGTATATACTTTGGAAACAAGACGAGCCTTAATTCGATCAACCTGGCCATCTGGACCAACTTTGACTGCATACACCCAACGACAACCAACAGTCGATTTACCTGAAGGAAGAGGAACAAGCTCCCAAGTACCACTCGTATGTAAAGCAGACATCTTGTCAATCATAGCCTGTCGCCATCCGGGATGAGACAGTGCTTCACCTGTAGACTTAGGAATGGAAATAGAGGACAAAGATGACACAGGTGCACAATGGGATGATGAGAGACGATGGTAACTTAAACCGATATAATGAGGATTAGGATTAACAGTGGACCGTATACCTTTTTGTAGTGCAATCGGTTGATTAAGAGGAGACAAGTCCGTAGTATTAGCAGGGTCAGGTGCAGGACGTGAATCAGCTGGGCCTGATGCTGGGGGCGGACGACGATGATAAGTCAGGAGTGGTGGAGCTGTAGAAGGTTGAACTTGACTAGGTGGTGGCACTGGAGCTAGAGTTGGTGGAACTGGACTAGGTGGTGGCACTGGACTCGATGGTGAGACTGAAGCTATAGGTGGTGGCACTGGAACTGGGACTGTAGGCGGTGGAGCTATGGAGGAAGATGAATGGGAGATAAGGACTGAATCTCCAAAAGAAGGAACATGTAGCACCTCAGAAATATCTAAGTGATTTACTGGACCTGTGAAGTATGATTGGGTTTCAAAGAAGGTAACATCAGCAGAAATAAGAAATCGATGAAGGTCAGGAGAATAACATTGATATCCCTTTTGCGTTCTCGAGTAACCCAGAAATATGCACTTAAGAGCACGAGGAGCTAACTCATCGTTTCCTGGAGTAAGGTCATGAACAAAACACGTACTCCTAAAGACACGGGGTGGAAGAGAGAACAAAGGTAAGTGGGGAAACAAAACAGAGAATGGAACTTGATTTTGGATAGCTGAAGATGTCATACGATTAATAAGATAACAAGATGTAAGAACTGCATCCCCCCAAAAACGCAGTGGAAGATGAGATTGTATGAGTAGGGTACGAGCAGTTTCAATAAGATGTCTATTCTTTCTTTCAGCTACCCCATTTTGTTGGGATGTGTACGGACAAGATGTTTGATGAATAATCCCATGAGAGTTCATAAATTGCTGAAACGAGGAAGACAAATACTCTAGGGCATTATCACTACAAAATGTGCGGATAGAAACCCTAAATTGATTTTGAATTTCAGCATGGAAGGTCTGAAAAATAGAAAACAACTCAGATCGGTTTTTCATCAAAAATATCCAAGTGCACCTGGAATAATCATCAATGAAACTGACAAAGTAGCGGAATCCTAAGGTAGAGCTAACCCGACCAGGACCCTAAACATCTGAATGGACTAAAGTAAAAGGTGACTCTGCTCGATTGTCGAGATGCCTCGGGAAATGGGAGCGGGTATGCGTACCGAGCTGACACGACTCACACTCTAGAGTGGACAAGTGAGATAAGCCAGGTATCATTTTCTGAAGTTTTGACAAACTAGGATGTCCTAACCGTTTATGTAATAAATCTGGTGAATCAGTGACGGGAGAAGTTATTGGAGGAAGACAAGATGCGAGTCCATGTGATTTTACAAGGATAGGGTAATAAAGTCCATCTGATTCACGCCCGGTACCAATGATCCACCCTGTACTGCGTTCTTGTATTAAAACAAGGTCATCAAGAAATAGAACATCATATTTAAGTGATTTGGCTAAGCGACTAACAGCTATGAGCTAAAAAGGACTACCAGGAACATAAAGAACTGAGTCTAAAGGTAAGGAAGGAAGTGGGCTTGCTTGACCTATTGCAGTTGCCATGGCTTGAGACCCATTGGCCATTGTGACTGTTGGAAGAGATTCAGAATATGAGATACTAGTGAAAAGAGATTTGTTACCAGAAATATGATCAGATGCACTTGAGTCAATGACCCAAGACTCAGAAGGTGAAGATTGGGAGACACCAGGCATGCTACTATTTGTTGGAACAACGGAGGTTAATCCTGATGATGTCTGTTTCTGTGCTTTGTACTGAAGGAACTCTATATAATCCGGTAAAGAAACCATCTGGATTGGATTTATTGCATTTGATCCAACGGATTGTGAGTTAAAGGCTTCTGATACAAATTCCATAATAATATCGTGCCGAAAAAAGCAAATTTCCTGGGGATCACTGTAGCTGCCGGAAAAATCAATGTAGCTGCCGGAAAAATCAATGTAGCTACCGGAAAAAATTCAAAGTGGTCGGAATCAAAAAATAAAGTTATGGACAGGCTCAGATTGCAGGGCGATCCGACTGTCCCGAAGGAGCGAAGCCAAAATCTGACAGGAAGGGGTCTCACGCGCCGGCGCGTGGGACAGACGCGCCGCCGGAAACAGTGCTCCGACAGGCGTGTGACGGCGTGTGGGTGACTGTTTTCCGGTGATTTTTTCTGAGGTTTGGTTGCCCGGAGATAGAGAACACTGTGGTGGTGTTGGTTTATGCACAACACCGATAAATCAATTAGGTCAGCGGAAAATTGTACGGTGCCGCCTGATTTCTTCCCGGATGTCGTTGGAATGACGCACAACGATAATTATCTCACCAATAGCTCTAATACCATGTGAGAAAGCATAGGAGAAAATATATTATTGATTAATTAAGACAATGATATACTGAGCCCTATATATACACAATACACGTCCTACTCCTAATACATATGGAATTAGGGTTATACTACTATTTACACAATGAAACTAACATGCCTCGCCAAGAGGACAATTTGTTTGTTCTAGTTAAGCACAAAAGACTTGAGAAAAGACTTGTGTTACCAATTTTGTATTGTAAATTTGATTTTTGGTTAAGCTTTTTGGAATCACATAATAGTGTTCTTCTGATGCCTTATTTTCGCTGCAATCAACACCTTATATCCAGAAGTAGGTTACTGTGGATAAGGAAGAAGGAAATTACAGAACTAGCTCACTATTGATGCTTTTCGCGAAGCCGGCAGAAAATTAGGAACAAATAAAAGCTGGAAAAAGAAGGAACTTCATTACCACAGGAAATAGATATGATGAATTATATAATAACAAATTTTGCTTAGTACATTTTTCTAAGGAGTGGATTATGTATAGGCAGAAGCAACTGAATATCAGCCATCTGCAGTCTGGTAGTAGTAATTGTAGGTAGGTAGAAAACTCCATGACAGTTTACCTTCAACCTATTAAATTCATGGGAAGGATTTGCTAAAGTTTCATCTTGAACTTCCAAGCATATATGTCACCTCAGATGGTAAGGAATTTAGTGGCTGCAGCAGTTAGAGAATTGTGCAGATGTGGATCACCTCTTCATTATTGCACTCTATTTAAAGTTTCTCCTCATCTGTTCCTAACTGCATAGACCCTTCTGTTCCTCACACAATTTGTTATCTGATGCCATTGCTACAAGTTCATCAGACTTGAGGGTTTAGAATCTGCATATATTCACTCATAATGCTATTTACACATCGCCAGGATTGATACCTTGGGGCAGAAATTTAGCTGACTTATTTCTTCCTATACTGCATACATCCTCTTGTAGCTTTCACTGTAAAGCTCTGTATCTGATGCCACGGACATCGAGTATGAACGTGAATGAGTCTCAGCCCTCCTTATGCTCCTCATCTTCGACTCTTCTAGCCTATGTCGAACCACACAATAGCACATGGAACCAATAGTAGTGAGCATTATGGTGCTACCAATGACAGTTGCATAGATAGCAAGCCCTCTTTCCTTGTCTCCAACCACCACATATGTGAGTGAAATAAAGGAAATTGAAATAGAGAGGCAAGCTGCCCACATGAGCTTGTTTATCCAAAACATGAGTTGCTTCTTTGCCTTTTGTTCAATCACCACCACAGAAGTTTGTACTACGACAACAGCAATGGAAATAAACAAGGCCATACTGTCAAACAAGAAGAAGATTATGAATGCCGCTTTCCTAGCTATGTGTGCTTCACCGAGTGAAACCCCATCTGTTTTTTCCTCAACGTATTGGCCAGGTACAGTGAAGATGGCAGCAAAAGCTACAGTAGCAATAAGGACAGCAACAACTGTCGCGTTGTTGATGGCATTGTTAAGACCACTAATGTGGAGCTTTTTCACATTTTTTGCAATTTTCCGCACTTTGAAGCCAGTTTGACGACTGTGTTGGAGTTGGGACTCCACATCATGCCTTATGTCACTGACAGTCTGCTTGAGTTGCTTCGCAGCACTGGGAGGCCTCCCGTGATCTTTAGAATGGGTAGCTCCTGCCTCCTTTAAAATGGAAACGAGCTGCAGAGATCCAGACTTTTCTGCAATATCAAGAGCTGTTTCTCCAGCCTTATTGACGGCGTTGAGATCAATGCCCTCGATTGATATTAGACACTGTACCATCTGCAATTATACGTAGTTAAGTTTCAAGATGAATGCTAAAAAGAGAATGCACAGAATAAGATGTATGGTTCCTATATTGAGCATGCATATGTATTCAATGAAAGAACCTAGTTACAAGATTTTAACATGAATGCTAAAAACAGAGTACACTAAATAAGACGTTGGGTTACTATATTGAGCATGCATATATAGTCAATGGAAGAACCTAGGTACAAAATCTATGTCAAAAGAAAAAGAATTCTCACGTAAACCTGAGGAACATCAGATTCACACAAACAACAACATACCAAGTATAATCCCACGGGAATATCAGATTCACACATAAATTATTAAAACTCTGAGTAGCTTGATCTTTTTTTCCTTTTTTCTCTATTCGAGTAGCTTTGATTTAGTGCTGCTTGTTTGAAGTTTTTGCATTTTTGAGTATGCAAACTCAGTCTTTGTGCTTTTGCAACAAGTGTTTTTTGAGCTAATCTTGAAAAAGAGAACCTTTTTTTAAGACTTCCAAACTCGGTTTTGAAATCTTTCTAAAACTCAAAAACTAACGATTTGGATTTTTTAGTTATAGAAAGATTAAAACTGAGTTTGCATAGTTTCGTAAAACTGTAACCTTTTTTAGGAGTTTCATGGGTAAAAAAACAAAGTACCGTGAAAATGTCAATCCTAAGAAAGTAAGCAAGAAACTCTTCGTCCTTATAAGCAGTAACTCGTGTCAGCTTTCTTGTTTTCAGGGGGCATCAAAATTACCAGCTGTGTATATTAGCTTATCTTGCAGATATCAGTCTTATCCAGCATCTGCAACCATCTCCACGATACAACAAAAAGTTTTCCTCCATAAACTCACCCACCACTTTTTCTTTCTTCACAGAAAACTTGTAATTTTCAACGTGATTAACAAAATGAACAGTTCTGCCTAAATTCAGATACATTTGACTTCGACATATAAAGCACATATCACTAGTTCACCTTAAACACATTAAGACCCTCAACTTTATGGAAGTCACTAGTTTACAGGAAATAATAGTGAATAAACGGAGACCAACCTGCGGCCGTCCCTTTATAGTTGCAACATGAAGTGCTCTGTTTCCTTTGTTATCTTCCAAAGCCAATACAGCAGGATTTGGTTTGATTAATTCAAGCACAATATCAACATTTTGACCCTTTACAGACATGTGCAGGGCACTTTGGCCTTTTTTATCCGTTCTAAAGCCAATCTCAGGATCTTTGCTTAGAAGAGATCTAACTATTTCCAAGTGTCCCATTCTTGCAGCTGTATGAAGAATAGTCTTGCCATTGTTACGAGCTATCTTCGCAAGGTTTGAGTCAATCTCCAGAAGGAGATTCATCACATCAAGGTGTCCCTGAGCAGCTGCTGTATGTAAGGCTGTAGAATTGGACGAATCCGTTGTCATCACTAGGTTTGGAAATGAATGCAACAGTTCCTTCAGTACCTCTGCAATGTAATCCCAGAAAATATTTTTAGAGAGTAGAAATAAGAAAGAAGCATTCTAGTTCCAATTTAACAATTATTACTCAGAACAAGCTTCAGAAAATAACAAGCGAGCCAGAATCAAGAATTTAAATTTATTTCACTTGTCATCACAAATTTGTAAGCTTTGATACACTTAAACAATAGAGGCTAAGCACAAAGTAAATCATACTAGTGATGGCCTAACTCAAAATTGTGATCCTTTTCTCATGAAGTAAATAAGCTTAATCGTCAAACTCAAGCAATCTTAAAGTTCAATTCTTCGTTCTTTTATGATAAAGGTAGTACATGACCCAGCTCGTGCACATCTTGATTAATCCACGGGTACCTGGTCCTACCAGTAAAGGTATCAGGTAACTCTATCCCCCTTAAAAAGATGGGAAGAAATCACCTAACTTTTTTGGCCTCAGGTAGGATTTGAACCCTGATCCCCCATGGTCCATTTCAATTCCACTGATCGTGAGGCTACCACCTTGGCAAGGAACCTTAAAGTTCAAAAACCTTCATCAAAACTAAGCTGTACTGAAAATACAGCACTTATTGAGGGGGGAAAATTGAGGAGCTAAGCTATTGACAAGCTGCTCAAGATCAAACTGGTCTAGTTTCCACAAAGCAGTT
Source organism: Nicotiana glauca (assembly GCA_026770625.1). NCBI lineage: Eukaryota > Viridiplantae > Streptophyta > Magnoliopsida > Solanales > Solanaceae > Nicotiana > Nicotiana glauca. Next base: position 53,784 of record MU755748.1, on the reverse strand, counting down.
TATCAAGTTCACGCTTTATTCAGATACTCAAACATATAGGAAACTTAAAAACGAGGACGAAGAAAAAGGATTTCCTCAAGTTTCAGCAGAGATGAAACGAAGAATTAGCATAACCAATTTTAAGTGAACAAGGGACGGCAAGAAATATCGTTATTCATTGCACTCGGTGTTGGTTGACATCGTAATTGGATGTGATTCCAGTTATGACACAGGAATCTTAGCATCATTTGGTTCCAGAAAGCAGTAACATCCATGAACAACATGGCTAATTGGGTGTGACAATCAGGACTAGGAAGCAGCAAAAGAAGTGTTAAGCTGACAAATTTTGGGAATTTGTTGGTGAGCAGAATAGTCATGGAAACCTAAATGAAAATGATTCGCAAAGCCCCCAAAGAATGATAAAATCCTGTACTTCACGGGCTAGTGTAAACAATAGTTTCAGAAGGATACATCATGTCCATTCCATAAGATTTATCTTTTAATTTTAATTCCTGCAGAAAAATAAACTAACCACTTTTTGTGATGTTTCTCCAATCAAACAACTATATATTTCTTTAAACAAGTAATCATTGTTTCAGGCTTCTGACTTTTTTATTTTTTCTCTTAACAGGAAATATTTTTAAGGGATAGACATGTATCACTTTTAACTCGATTAATATTTTTACTATTTTTAGCTTCAAAAATTTTTATTGGGAAAAGAGGTTTACGGAATGATTGTATCAATACAGGGTTTCAAGTAGTTGATCTAAAGGTACAACTTATTTTAAGGATCTGGACAATCTTTGCAGGATGGATTCTCGCTCAAGCTATTTTGACTCCTATGGATATGAATAAAAGTAATTCCAACTCAAACCCTTTCAACTTCTATGCCACCACAAGACACACTATTCTATTGGTCCTTATGTATCTACAAAATGCTCACTTCAGGTAATTCATTATTTGTGCAGATGCTAAATTCACCCTCTCCTAGGACGATTTTGTTCGGTGACATAATTGCATAGTTATCTCTTAACAGCTTTCTTAATTTTAAATTTCAAAACTGCTTCTTTTCTATTTCATGTATTAACAGGATATATACAGCAGTCGTTCCACTGTGTCACACTACCACTGACTTATATACCTTCCCACCCCTACTGAGAAATAGAGCTGAGTAATCCTACATCAAATGGCCGAGAAACTTTGCACCACTAATCTTGAATAACTTGGACCGCCCCCTCCAAGCAAAAGTTTTGCACTCAGATGCAAGGAAAATACATGTTAGTATCCTTCAGCATCTATCTGCTATAATATCGCAATATGATATTAACAGCCCAATATTTTCATAATTTGATAGTGGCCAACTGCAGGAAAGTTAACTTTGGTTGCTCTGAACTTAGTCTTGTCCTCTAATTTTCTATTATGGAAGAACATGCTTTATATGCAGAGTCTTCAAATGGAAACATATTTTTAAGAAAAGTTATCTAGTATTTTACTGAAGCTACAAGTAATCTGCACTAGAGCAGGCTTAATTTAAAGGTTTTAGAAGAAAAAATCAAGGATGCAAGTTGCTCTAAATGGGGGGGCTAACAGCAGCAATAGGTAGCATGTGAAAATCAACCAGTGCCAAGAGCATTGTACAAATAAAACATACGCATTATCTCACGAGGATTAAAATCTGTACTAGAAGGAATCATTGACTCAAAACCAAGGAAGGAAAATGTTCTCTTTTTTTCCTTTTCTGTGGCACGAAGACTCACCAAGATGACCCTGCTTTGCTGCAACATGGAATGCATCATAACCATTTCTCGCAAGAATAGAAGCCGTCTGAAGGTCTAAATGTTTTAACAACTCTGCAACGATCAAGGTATGGCCATTCTCCGCCGCAACGTACAGAGCAGTCTCACCCTCCTGGTTTTGCTTAGATAACAAATCACTGATGCCTTTGCTAATATCAAGCTTCTGAACAATTTCTTTCACCTTCCCTAGGTTCCCTGCTCTAACTGCCAAGTGAAGTGGAGAATCTCCTCTTTTCCCTGGTGATTCCTTACCCCTTTTCCTCTCCCCACCACCAAAGCTCAGCTGCCTCTCCATTGATATCCTAAAGCTTTTTTGTTTCTCCATCAACCCTCTAAAGCTCTTCTGTTTCTCAATTGTCCCGTTTCGAAAACTCTGCTGTTTCTCCATCACCCCACGAAAGCTAATCTGTTTCTCCATCACCACCACAAAAGTTCAATCCGACCCTTCAAATAAATTCTTCTATATCCCACTTTTTGTTTCCCACTTTCAAGAACTACAAAGCTTGAAACTTTTCATCATTATCAGGTCAGGTTTTTCAATTTTAACTACTAAGATAACCCCCACCCCCCTCCCCACCAAAAGAAAAGGACAAGAAATTCAACTTTCACCCTTTTTTTTCTAACTCAAAACATGTCATATGAAAATTTACAAAGTTAGTCCAAATTGTCAAACCAAAAATCAGAAATTCTAACCAAGATTCTTCATTTATGAACCTTGGAGCTCAATAAATTAAAATTTCAAACGTTGAGTATGATGCAAATCTCAGCTCTTATAGTAAGCTCCCAAACACAAAAAGCAACAATCTTTCACTGGATTCACAGAATCAAGACGAATTACCTTGAACTTAAATTTACATAAGAAGTCAAACCAAGCAACCAAAAAGCCAAATTTTCACCAAAAAATAGAGCTCAAAACCTCATTCTTGATGAACCCCAGAAGCTGAAATGAGAAATAAACACAGATTCTCCACTCATTAAAGCCAGAGAAAGACAATTTTATGCGAATCTTGAAAAAAATCCTTAAAAAAATCAAAATTAGGAAACGCCACCACTCTCCATGTGGGATATATGACTTCACATGTACTGTAATAATAATTGTAGTTTAAGCATCTTAAAACAGTTACTGAAAGCAATGCTCTTTTATTCTAAATTACTATTTATTTCACCTTTCTAGAAAGTTGGTCTCCACTATTATCCACCCAATTGAAGTACACCAACAAAAGAAAAAGAATAGATTTTTACTAGTACAAGTATTATAGCCTCTTGTTTTTTTGGTACTGTATAAAATATGCAGATTGTTCGCCGCCATTGATGTTGACATGATATATAGGTGCACTAAAAGACAAAGATATACAGAGAGAGCAAGGGGCCATAGCATATTGCCATATTTTTTTACAAGGAGATGAGATAATTCATAATTGGAGACTTGAAGTGGAGCACTCTACCAGTGGCCCCCGCAACGTGATGAATTGGAATAGTGGGGTCCACTTTGAAGAAATTCATCAAGGCACGGAAGGTCATAACAGCAAATAGATGGCTAATAAGCCAAGGGTCAGTCCATTTTCATGTCTATTTTGAAAAAAAATTCTTTCTTTTTTTATTCTTTGGAAAACAGTTTTCCATTCATTAGGTCAAGATGAAAATTATGGCAACTAGAATAGCAGTTTGGGGAGTTTTTTTTTTTGGAAAATACTTATAGAAAAAGGATATAGCACTTTCCGTCCTTGTCATATGTAAGTAATTAATTTTTATTTAATTAAGTTTTATGGTTTTTGCGCATTTATTTCTTATTATTAATTTTCTGTTGCATATCTTCACGATCATGCATGGGGCTGACACCTACTTAGTATTGGAAATGCTCTAACGCTTGTGCGGCTCCCGTCAATTCCTTTGAATTTCATTTTTGCGAATGTACTCTCTAGGCGAAAGCAGCCCTTCACGGATATAGGAGCTTACTCCGATGTTGCTGGTTTAGTAAGCTAAGCATTTCTTCGAGGGACAAGCATCGCATCTATGTAAGCGACATCTAATTGAATTGTATCACCGTGCCCCTGTTCTTCAGATACAATTCGATCCTTTTACGGCCAAATCTCAATTTGTTGAAAGCCTTCGATGGTCAAGGAAGTTGTTGACTTAATGACATGAAACCTAGAAGCAGTGATGATGTTGAATTAATGAATTCTGATAGTTCAATGACTTGAATCGAGAGAGAAGAAGAAGATCGAGAAGAGGAAACAAAGAATGGAAAGTTTCACTATTCCATTGAGGAGGAAAGAAAATGAATTGTACTGTACATAGTCTAGGAATAACCGTCTTTATACTAACTAACTACTAACCTCTAACTATATTTAGTATTATGTACTCTAGTTAGCTAACTATGATTAAATAACATAACTACTAATTACTAGCTAACTACTTGAACTTGACTTGTATTATTACATTCCTCAATACCCCCCCTCAAGCTAGGTCTAAGGAAAATGTTCTTCAGGCCTAGCTTGGATAGCAAATAGTCATGCTGAAAGCAACTTAACCCCTTGGTCAATAGATCAGCTGGTTGCTCAGTAGAAGGGAGATACATAGTCTTGACCAATCCTTGTTGCACTTTCTCATGGATGAAGTGACAATCAATATCGATGTATTCCGTTAGTTCATGAAAGACCGGGTTGGCAGCAATTTGGATGGCAGACTTGCTGTCACAATAAAGTGGAATAGGCATTGTGAGGGACATTCCCAATTCACGAAACAAACCAACCAACCATATTATTTCAGCCATTGCGGATGCTAAACTTCTGTAGTCATCCTCAGCAGAACTGCGAGAAATTGTATTCTGCTTCTTGGACTTCCAAGAAATAAGAGAATCACCAAGTGTAACCATGTATCCAGTAAGAGATTTCCTTGTGTTTGGGCAAGAGGCCCAATCAGTATCACAATAAGCCTGCAGCTTGGTAGAACTGGTAGAGGTCATGAGAATACCTAGACCAGGATTCTTTTTCAAATATCTAATTACTCGTAGAGCAACTTCAAAATGAGACTGCTTAGGAGCATGCATGAACTGGCTCAAATACTGCACAATAAAAGAAATATCCGGTCTAGTAATTGTCAAATAGAGCAATATCCCAACTAGCCTCTGATAGACACTAGGATCAGGAAGTAATGTATTAGTGGTGTGACCAAAATGGTGATCAAATTCTGCAGTTGTTAACTTCTGACTCACTTCAACAGGGGCTCCTACAGGTTTTGCCCCTGCCAGCCCAGCATCCGAAATAAGCTCAAGAGAATATTTTCTTTGATGCAATAGAATTCCTTCCTTATTGCGTACAAATTCAATCCCCAAAAAATATTTGATCTCCCCCAAGTCTTTGATTTTGAACTGTTGATGAAGTACAACCTTAGTATCTGATATAAGATCAAGATCATCCCCAGTTATTAACAAATCATCGACATACACCAGAATTATGACTATCTTCCATGGACATGTTTAGTAAACAAAGAATAGTCAAGATGACTTTGCTTGAACCCTTGACTGAATGAGAGCATTAGTCAGCTTAATGTTCTATTGACGCGAAGCCTGTTTGAGCCCATAAAGAGATTTGTGTAATCTGTAGACCTGTGACTTTCCTGATGAGTGTGCAAACCCCTGAGGTAGATCCATATACACTTCTTTATTTAGATCACCCCACAAGAATGCGTTGTACACATCCATTTGATGCAGAAACCAGCCTTTTGCAGCAGCAATAATAATCACAGATCTAACCGTAACCATTTTCACCACGGGTGAAAAAGTCTCTTGATAATCCAAGCCCTCATTTTGGCTATAAGCTTTTGCCACCAAGCGGGCTTTGAATCTTTGTATATCTCCAGAGGCTGTATATTTGATCTTATAAACTCATTTACAACTGATTTCTTTCTTTCCATGGGGCAGTGTAACCACCTCCCATGTATGATTGTCTTCAAGGGCTCGAATCTCTGCTTTCATAACCTCAATCCATCGTACATCTTTGGCAGCTTCATAATAAGTAGTTAGTTCTGTTTCTGAAGAAACTTTGACAACATAAGCTTGATACTTCTTTTGAAGCCCATCATAATGCATAATATCACTAATTGGATACAAATAATGATTTGCAGAATTTGAACCTTTTTGAGGTCTAACATAATCTTTGAGCCAAATAGGTGGTCTTGAAGTTCTGCCAGACTTTCTTAAATCATGGACACCAGTTGCTTCATCTATTTCCATATTATGTAACTGACTTCCAATGGATGAATCAAGGACATTGCCATTCTCTCCACTGCCGGAATCAGCAGGTAATGCAGTATCCACATCATATATAGGAATGCTAGGCTCTGAATTAGCATGGTTGGGCATAGAAGATTCACTGATATTTCCACCAATAGGAGAGTCTATAGCATTATCATCTGTGACTATGGAAGGCTGTGAAAAGTCTCTAAAGACTTCAGTATGTTGCTGAAAGGGAAACACATCTTCGTGGAATACCACATCTCTACTCACAAATATAGACCTTTGTTCAATATTATACAGCATATAGCCCTTCTGTGTAGGAGCATACCCCAGAAATACTAACTTTACTGCACGAGATCCAAACTTGTCTCCCTTTACCAAATTAGTGGCAAAGCATAAACATCCTAGCACCCTCATGTGAGATACAGAGGCTTGTGTGCCGAACAACATTTCAAATGGTGACTAATTGGCGAACACAGTAGATGGTATTTTATTGATAATATACACTGCTGCCTCAACACATTCTCCCCAGAATCGAATAGGCAAATGACCCTGAAAGCTTATAGCCCTTGCAGTCTCCAAAATATGTCTATGTCGTCTTTCCACTACTTCATTTTGTTGTGGAGTATATGGACAAGAACTTTGATGTATGATCCCATATGCTGAAAACAATTCACTGCAACTCTGGTTAGAAAACTCTGTGCCATTATTAGATCTAAAACACTTTATCATTTTGTTAAACTGTGTTCTAATCTGAGTGATAAACTACTTGAGAACAGTAACTACATCTGACTTGAGATGCAATAGAAACACCCAAGTCCATCTAGAATAATCATCCACAATCGTGAGAAAAAATCTCTTTCCATTATGATTTAATACTTTGTAAGGTCCCCATACATCCATGTATAGTAAAACAAAACAATTTGCTGCTCTAGTGTTACTTATAGGAAATGAAATTCTAGCTTGTCTTGCCATTGGACAGATGTCACAATGACTTATTCCAGCATTATAACTACTATTAAAACTAGGCATCTTCTTAATGACTGAAATTGGAACATGTCCTAGCATCTTGTGCCACAACTCTATTTCATTTCTCACAACTGTAAATGACTTAGCTGGAACCCTTGGCTTCTTTGTGTATGAAGCACATAAAGTTTCCCTTCCTTTTTATCAATCTCCTTCACCTTCCCAGTGAAGAGATCCTGTAAAATGCAAAAATCAAGATAAAATGCAGCACAACACCTAAGAGACTTTTTCAATTGAGACGCAGAATATAGGTTGAATTTGAATTCTGGTACACATAGAACACTTGTTATAGTATCCCCTCCATTCAATTGATAATTGCCAATATGTGATACTTTAGCTGAATCACCTGTAGGAAGCTGTACACTGCCTCCATTTCCTGTTGTTACTTTATCATATAAAACATTTTTATTACCAACCATGTGATTAGTTGCTCCTCTATCTACAATCCATTTTTCACCAGACTGTTGAATATATGAAACACTAGCAGGAGGTTCTGAAACTTGTGTCTTGTTCAGCATTATAAGAATTTCTTGATATTGTTCAGTTGTAAAGGAAGGTGCAGGTGCATACTGCTGGTGTCCCAACTGTTGTTGTCCTTGTCTAAAATCCTGCTGATAATGTTGTATTTTAGGTGGTATCCCTTCTGTTGGAACATAGGAATTTTGATTCTGAAAACTGCTGGTCATATTGGCCTTCCTCTTTGGTTTAAAATTTGCAGGATAACCATTCAATTTGTAACAATTAGTCTTCTGATTCCCCTTCATGTTGCAATATTCACACTTCAACAATTTGTAGCAATTATCCCCTGTGTGTCTTTTCAAGTTGCAATAATCACATTCCACGCTGTAATTCTTCTTTATTTTTTTTCCAACTTTCAACGAATACAAAGCTATGGATTCCGAGGAATCAGAAACATACGAGCTATTGCCGGCGACAACTCTCTGACTTTTATCTTGCAAAACCATTGCATACGCTTGATTAACAGTAGGGATTTTAGATTTTATGAGGATTTTACTACGAGCTTGACTGTAATTATCATTTAGTCCCATAAGAAATTGCCATAGTCGTTGATACTGTTGATGTTCCACAAATTTTTTAGACTTATCATAGCAAATAGGTGGCGCCATTATTGAATCATATTCATCCCAAAGATCTTTCAACTTAGAGTAATACACAGACACTATAGACGTCCCTTGAACTAATGTAAAAATTTCTCTGTGAAGATAATACATGCGTGAAGCATTTACTTTGTAAAAACGTTCACGCAGATCAGCCCAAATTGCATCTGCATTTGCACGAAACAGAACACCACTCAACAAGTTATGACTAACATTATGCATAATCCATGATTTCACTGTAGCATTACAACGATCCCACAAATTAGCATACTTATCTCCATAGGAGTCGCGTGTAATTGTTCCATCAACAAATCCCAGCTTATTCCGAGTTAAAAATGATATCTCCATAGCTTGACTCCACATAGTGTAGTTTTCCATTCCAATCAACTGGAAACCCAACGATAATGCTCCAGTTTTGTTGGAAGGATGCAAATACAACAGATGATTATGATCAATCACAATCGAACTTGAATCAACAGCTTCATCAGTCCCCATTGAAGAAAAATTAGGGCGTTTGCAGAAGAAAAAAAAACAGAGTATTAATAGAAAATCGATATATCTCTCGTTCTTTAACATATTCACAGTGAAAAACCCTAGATTTAATCGATTACCAGCTCTGATACTATGTTGAATTAATGAATTCTGATAGTTCAATGACTTGAATCGAGAGAGAGAAGAAGATCGAGAAGAGGAAACAGAGAATGGAAAGTTTCACTATTCCATTGAGAAGGAAAGAAAATGAATTGTGCTGTACATAGTCTAGGAATAACTGTCTTTATACTAACTAACTACTAACCTCTAACTATTGTTAGTATTATGTACTCTAGTTAGCTAACTATGATTAAATAACATAACCACTAATTACTAGCTAACTACTTGAACTTGACTTGTATTATTACATTCCTCAACAGATTAGGAAATATATTAGTATATTTTTAGAATTATATTAATCTCGAGTATGAGGTAACAGTAAAATTCTAACATAATACATGGCTAATTATATGGTGTAATTACCATATAATTATCGCAAGCAGATGGATTAAAAGTGTATATCTCAATTAAATTAAGATTAAATGTGTTTAGAAAAATAATACAAGGACAAAATTAAATTTATTAATATCGCGAGACTAAAAAATGATAATTAGTTAGAGAAAAAGTGTTCGTACTCGTTTCTTGAAAGTTCTGGTCTAGTTTTCAAAAAACTTCTTAAAAAGAAATACATCTAGAGCCGGACGCATGGAATCCGAAAGCTTCGACAAAAACTCCATATATACTTGCAAATATCTTCAAAAAATAGTCAGATATTAGTATAGCATCTCGTATCAATCTTATTGAGCAATGATAAATTTATATTGAATGTCATGGTATTCTGCGACCGCTGAATCCTGGATCCACCTCTGAGTACATCAAGACAATTTTCGGTCAAAAGAAATTTTCTCTTAAAAATATTCCAAACATACACCTCAAGTTTTTTTAATTAAAAAACTTCACATGGTCTAACACATGAATCTTAAAGTGTTTGCTGATCTCAGAATCACTGTCACTACGGCACTAACCGTTACATCGCAATAAAAACAATGGAATTAATCTAAAAATGTTGATTAAAAAAACAAAACAAAAAATCAAAGAAAAAGGAGAATATTAATAAATAACCATTTAACTTGCAGTAAGCACAAGACAAAGTGAATCAACAAAAATAAGAATTTGTCCTTTAATCTTAGCAAAAACACCGACCCTCGTGGGCGGATTCTGGAGTTCCATTCCGACACGCTTGGATTCTTGTCTTTTTATTTCCGATTCCTATTATTATTTGACAATTTCGCATATGTTTGTACAAAATGTTCTTTTTGATTTTTCCCTTTTGCTCAGCCAAAACGGTGTACATGTGAATTTTTTTGATTTGAATGTGTGGTTCCATGAACGTTTGTTAGGATCATTTATTGCAAACAAAACGATTAGTGGTGGTAAAATGGTTAAAAAAAATATGTACCGCTAATATTATTTACTAAAAAATGAGTTGGACGATGAACTTATTAAAAACAGGTCAAATATGGATAAAAACCATATTATTCATTTAGAAAATGGATAATTACTAGGTTTAATTTTTACATTTGTAAAGCCTCAAATTGGGAGTTCTCAAGTTTGGGAGATTAAGAATTCTCCCAAAAGTGATCATATTAAAGAAGTTATGGATAATATAGTTACTCATATTATCCACCGGTTAATCCATTTCTTATCCGTATTAAATATGGGTAAGTTCGGATAATATATCCGTTTTTTCATTACCTCTTTTTAATCCGAACCATATCCGACCCGATCTGTTCGTTTATCACTCCTAATGGTGATTAATAATTATTAGGTTATGACAGTACTTTTAATTGGGGAAGTAGCAAATACCAATGCGGCCGAGAATATTTATCCGCCCCTGCTCATGCCTACCCATTTTTTTAATACTCAGCCAGATGGAGTCAAACTAAGCTACTACACCAAGTTAATGACAAACCAAGCCAATCCAATCAAGCTAAGCTAAGTAGGTTAAATGAGTAACAAAAGTTGGGACGAGGGGGTATACTGGGTAGGTATATATTATAAATAGTTTTCAAATGAGTAAAATAAAGATAATCATTCTAAGCTCAATGGGTATTTTGTATAATTTGCTCTTTGTACTTGAAGAATTAAAGTCTGGGGAGGGTAGTGTGTACGCAGACCTTACCCTTAGGGTAGAGAGGTTGTTTTCAAATAGACCCTCGGCATCCTTCCCTCCAAGAACTTCCCACCTTGCTCTTGGGGAGACTCGAACTCACAACCTCTTAGTTGGAAGTGGAGGTCAGAGCAACCCCTCTTGTAAAATAACTTTTGAAATGATATTATTTTGTATTTAGTTGAGAAAATAAATACATAGCTTTTATCTACATACATATATAAATTAATTACAAAAATTGACTATATCATAAATATAATATTTTATTATGGACAACTTTGATCAATTTAACGGACGTCAATTCGCCTTTATTTATACACTCTTTACTTAAATAGGTTCTAGCACATGGGATTTTATAAAATAAGTCATACATTTGGATTTTGAATCAAAATTAAATTGAGAGGTACATAATCGCGGGTAATCATACACAAAGAAGCATATAAGATCATTTGAAGAAATTGCCCACACAATCTCTTCAAAACTTTATCAATGCCTATAACAAGTGCAAGGAAGTTGAGCCCCTCTTTTAAGGTTCCTCTCTTCTATTGTTTGCACATGCACACAAATCATATCAATTATTTGAGATGAGTAAAATAATCATATTTTCTCAAGTTGTCTGTTGTTTTGAGCATGCATGTAATCATAATTTCTCAATTCGTTTTTCTAAACAATGAAAAAAATAACAAAAATCCAATATCATTCTTAAAATCCAAAGTATATGTGGCAAAATTTTTATTCCAAACAAAAGGCAAGGCTATTGCGTTAGAATATATATGCTATATTAAGAAGCAAAATATGCATATATTGTGAATGGTAGTGTGTTCATCTATAATGATCCGGTCGATCGTTTACAGCCCATTCCCCCATTTCTGCTTTTTTGTGTTCTTTAGCTATATTATGATCTATTGGGTTATTTGGTTCGGGTTCGGAGTGGTTTCAGAGTGAATTGAGACACATAGTCTCTTATTTGGAAGCTTAAGTTGGAAAAGTTAATCGGATGTTGACTTATGCGTAAACGACCTCAGATTTGAATTTTGATAGTTCTGTTAGCTCCGTTAGATAATTTTGGACTTAGGAGCACTTCCGAAATATAATTTGGAGGTCAGTGGTGAAATTATGCTTGAATTGGCGAAAGCTAGAATTTTGGGCATTTTGGCTAGAAGTAGAAATTTTTATATTGGGGCCGGATTGAATTTACGGAAGTTGGAATAGGTTTGTGGTGTCATTTCTGTCTTGTGTGCAAAATTTGAGGTCATTCAGACGTGATTTGATAGGTTTCGACATCGTTTGTGAAATTCGAAAGTTTAGAAGTTCTTAGGCTTGAATCCGGAGGTAATTTGGTATTTTGATATTGTTTTGAGTGATACGAAGGTTCGAATAAGTTCGTATGATGTTATGGGACGTGTTGGTATGTTTGGTGAGGTCCCTAGGGCCTTGGGTGAGTTTTGGGCGGTTAACAGATCATTTTTGGCCTTTGAGTGTTAGCTGACGTCTCTTGTTGTATCTGGTTTCCATATACGCGATCGCATGAGTTCATCCGCGATCGCGTAAACTTATTTTGGGCAGAGGTGAGTTTTTTCTATGCGATCGCAGAGTTAGGAACGCGATCGCATACCTGTGTGAAGATGTGCTTCGCGAACGCGTGGCCAATGTCGCATTCGCGTAGAAGTAATCGAGCTGATGAGGAGGTGAGGTAATTGCTCTATGCGATCGCATGAGGTAGGATACGATCGCGTAGGTTTGAGAGGCAGTGATCCGCGAATGCGTGGTGAATTCTGCATTCGCATAGGGTAAAAATGTGGGGCTGTCTATTTGTGCTTCGCGATCATGAGGTTGTTTCGGCGCTCGCGATGAAGGAAATCTGGGCAGTAGTGTTAAACTGAAAAATCGAGGTTTCGAATCCATTTTTCATATTTTGAGCTAGAGACCATGGATTTGGACGATTTTTGAAGGGATTTTCCTGGAGATGATTGGAGTAAGTATTTCTCACTTGGTTTTGGTTAATTTTATGATTATATCTTAAATTTTATCATCTAAATTGTGATTTGGGATAAAAAATTGGGGGAGAGGGGGAGGGAAAGAGTTATTAAGATGAAATTTTAAGGTTTTGAAGGGGATTTTGTTGTCGAATTTGAGTATATGGTATGGTTATACTCTTGAGTGAATTGGCTTTCGAGTTTTGTTACTTTTGTCAGATTTTGAGACGTGGGTCCGAGGGCCGGATTTGAGTCGATTTCGTACTTTTTTGGCTATAATTGGTGTGAGCACGTGATTTTTGCCCTAAGCAAATTATTCCAAAAGTTGCAAATTAAATAATTTTATAATTTTTAAAAATTTTGTTGCATTTTGTCGTATTAATTAGTTGCATAATAACTCGTGTTAAAAATACAAAATATGCATTTAGGATTTTTATTTCATTCTTAGTATTAATTAGGTAG
>MU755748.1:948-28587 GCA_026770625.1 Nicotiana glauca | reverse complement strand
TCGCAGACTGTAACAGAGTCAAACTTTCCTCGGTTCGGGATTAATTCGGTGACTTGAGACACCATTATATTCTCAAGTGGCGACTCTGAAATTTTTAAATGACTAATCCCGTTCCGACCGTCCTTTAATTGGAAAAATTCTTTTTATTATACCCTTCGCAAGGGTGTAAGCGCCGTAAAAAAGAGGTGTGACAATTGGTATTTTTCTTGGGGAAGTGATTTCTCTAGCCTAAATGGATTGTATTGTATTGCTTGTGGCTATTCGGGACGTTTGCAGGCCGATTTGAGAGGCAAAGGGATTGCGGAGTAGGATTTTTGTTTGGTTTGAGGTAAGTAACGCTTCCAAACTTGGTTTTGAGTGTTCGAAACCCCGAACTATGTGTTATGTGATTAGTATTTATGTGATGCACATGCCAAGTGACGGGCGTGCGGGCATGCACCGTGAGAACTGCGACTTGGGTGATTCCATGGCACTGTTTAGTGACTCTATCCTATTGATACGCATGTTTTCATCGGGTCATAAAGTAGTTGAGCTGTAAATCATACTAGATATCATATTTAGGCTTTGTGCTGGTATTGTTTGGAACCTTGGCAGTCGTTTCTTGCTGTCATCTCACTAGTTTTCATTTAATATTCCATTCTCAGTCATGATCATGCAGTTTTATATCATATCTCAGTCTCGGTTATTTATTGATTCATCATATCATTGTTCCGGGTTATTTTCATGATATTGTGAGCCCGTGGTGTGACGGGAGAGGTTGATGACTAAGTGAGGCCAAGAGCCTAGTTATGAGTGACAGTTATGGGATTGGGTTGCACGCCGCAGCAATTATATTGATGATTATGATAGCGCCTGAGCTGCAGGAGCCCCTTCGGAGTCTGTACACGCTTCCAGTGAGTGCGAATGATATTTATTGAGGGATGGATTTCCCTGGACATGGATTTGTCCGAAGTACTTGATACTTGGAGATAGATTTCTCCACAAGGTTGGATTTACCTTTGTCCTTGGTACTGGGTGACTTATAGTCGGTGTCGTATATATTCCAAGATGGATTTCCTTGGGCCGGATGTCTATATATAGTACCGAGTGGTTGTAAACTCCGAAGAGACAAATCCATATCTAAGCGTCGATCATTTTCACAATCAATAACTAATAATTAATATCCATTTATGGTGTACTTAGTGCCAAATTCTCAACTTTTCTCAAATATCCAAATCTCTAACCCATGCATATATGTATGAATAATACAATTAAGAAGCACCGGGACATACCATTATAGATATGGATAAAAGTTCACATGGATAAAAGGTGGTTATGACTGATCATTTAATTCAATTATCACAATAATTCAATAAGTTATTTCAATATTCATAAGTCTAATCATAATATCTAATATGAGTAAATTAATTCATGTAACCACTAAATTATGAATCAAATAAGACAAATATATGACTATATCTTAATTAGATAGCTCAACATGGGCAAAATAATCCTTTACTCCCAATTCAACAAGTCATAACCTTAAGCACGGTTCAAAATAATAATTTTGAATTATCACATAGTTATTGAATTAATGAAACATGGATAATAAATTTAAAGTGTCCATATAAGGTATACTGTAAGCCTAACTCGATCGGGATATGGTCATAACTCGCATATATGTCGCACCTAAATCAAGAAACAAGAAGCAAATTGATCATTGTAAGCGGTAAAATCGGAGGGTTCAATTTTCTTCCATTACGATGCTTCATAAGCACGTCAGTCAAAGGCTCAAGGCTATGGTCGAGATTTATAGCCGAGGTGCTATCGATGTCCGACCTCGAGACAATACAGGTCGACAGTTATGGACAAAAAGTGAGAAGTTCCTAAGGCGCATGACTAGAGCTGACAACGTCTAGTAGGCTGGTTCAGACCCGTATCCTAGCATTAAAATGACTGTACGAGCCCTATATCTTTGTAATAAATGCATTTGTACTATATTAAAATTTCCTCCGATATATAAAGGGGATCCTTGTTATTTTGTAGAGGATCTGATATCAATATTCAATACAAGAACATTTTCTCTACTCTCTAACTCGACATATTTTCTTGCTCGTATTGCTTCATTTATCACTTACATTTATTGTGCTTTATTTATTGTTATTCATTTATTGTTCGTTATTGATCATAAAGAGCCGCAATCATAGATCTCATAAATGTTAATCCTCCATCGATTACCCTTAGCCGAGCATCCGGCTCGATCTCTAGGCCGCATATGCTAGCTCGAGGCCTCGATTTCCAGCCCTTCGGTTTGGTCATCATACTATCTGCAAGCTTCAATCTCACTTTCTAATATCTTACTTAACATCTATTGCCTAAATAACTACCATAAAAATAGATCACGTATTTTTAGAATAAAAAAATTAAATCTAATTATAATTACCATTTTCAAGGTAAATAGTTTTGCACCCACCGTGGGGCTAAAAATAATAGTGATTATTTTCTTGCTAGTTCACTCTGCAACTGTCTAACTCAGTAAACGCACGTGAAAACAACAATCGTAAGGACCATGGAGAGAATGGTGTAGCTGTTCCAAGTATTGGCGCACCACCACTAAATTGCGGGGACGTGCCAGAGCCAATCCCTGCAGATATGGTCTCACGCGATGCCCAATACGCCGATATAATCTCCCACACTAACATGAGCGTACACCAAGGAGACCAACAAGAAGCTCAGAAAACCCCATCTAGGGAAGGACATGAGGTTAGCCTTCAAGTTATTTTGAAATGTTACAGGCACAACAGTTGGCGATTGCTTAGCTGCAAAGTCACCAGAAAACTCCCAGCACGGTAGCACCGGGAATGGCTTCCACAGCCGAGCAGGTACCAGAAAGATCAAGTTACAACGGGTCGGCAGCCAACCCCGCCCTAATAGAGATGCTCAAGGACCTCAAAAAGAGGATCAAGTCGGGCAAAAAAGATAGAAGCCAACGATAAAAAAGTAGAGACCTATAATTCTAGGGTCAACCAAATTTCGGGCGCACCCCTGGTCCTGAAGGGTGTAGATTCGAAGAAGTTGTACAAAAGCCATTCCCGCAGGAAGCTGATTCGAAACCCATTCCAAAGAGGTTCAGAATGCCCGACCTTTCGAAGTACAATAGAACCTCGGACCCCAACGAGCACGTCACTTCTTACACTTGAGCAGTGAAGTGCAACGACCCGAGGAACGATGAGATCAAATCCGTCCTGTTAAAGAAGTTCGGGGAAACACTCTCGAAAGCGGCCATGATGTGGTACCACAACCTAGCTCCTGACTCTATAAATTCATTTGCCATGCTGGCAGATTCTTCCATAAAGGCACATGTCGGTGCCATCAAGGTAGCCACAAGGAAATTCGACGTCTTCAAAATCAAGCAAAGGGAGAACGAGATGATGTGAGAGTTCGTATCTCTCTTTCAAATGGAGAGAATGGAACTAACACCGATCTCTAATGACTGGGCACTGCAGGCCTTCACTCAAAGTTTGAACAATAAAAGCTCGGTATCTTCGAAGCAACTAAAGAAGAACTTAGTCGAGTATCCCGCCGTGACTTGGTTGGACGTCCACAACCGATACCAGTCAAAAAATCAGTGTCGAAGACGACCAACTATGAGCCCCTTCGAGCTCGATATATCTCAGCAGGCTTCTGGCAAAGGAGTCAAAGTCAAACAAGGAAAGATACCAAACCATACACTGAAGATAGAAGAAATGCCTCGAGGTGCAACATACCCCGCAATGACCGAAGGATAGACCGAGGCTAGAATCCTCGGGGACTTGTCAGTAGAGCTAGATTCGACAGGCACACAGGGGCCATAGAGGCACCTCGCTTGTTGGAATACAACATCAACATTGATATTTCAGACATCGTATTCGCCATCAGCAAAATCAGAGACACCAAGTGGCCAAGGCCTGTACAATCAGATCCTTCACAAAGGAAGCATAACTTAGTGTGTGAATTTCACAACACACACGGTCACAGGATCGAAGATTGACGACAACTTCGGGAAGAAGTAGCTCGACTACTTAGCAAAGGCCACCTCCGAGAATTCCTCAGTGACCGAGCCAAAAATCAGTTCTGGGAAAGAGAGACGACCAAGAAGAATGAAATAGATGAGCCACAACATGTCGTCCACATGATCTCAGGAGGCATCGATGCTCCATAAGAACCCATGGTCAGAAGAACAAAAATATCCATCATCGGAGAAAAGCGAACTCGAGGTTACATACTCGAGGACGCTCTCACATTCAATGACGAGGACATCGAGACCTTGTCTCAGCCTCATAACAACGCACTGATAATCTCTTTTCTTGTGAATACATTTCAAATTAAACATGTACTTGTGGATCCAGGTAGCTCAGCCAATATTATCAGGTCAAGAGTGGTAGAGCATCTTGTACTTCCTGACCATATTGTACCCGCCTCTCGAGTCCTCAACGAGTTCAACATGGCGAGCGAAACAACAAAAAGGGAAATCACCCTCCCGGTAAACGTGGCCGGCACAACCCAAGATGCCAAATTCCATGTCATCGAAGGAGACATGAGATACAACGCCTTGTTCAGGAGGCCGTGTATACACTGCATGAGAGTAGTACCATCCACCCTCCATCAAATGATAAAATTTTGACAAAGGTGAAAACCATATATAGAGAGCAGCATGCAGCAAAAGAGATGTTCGCGGTACATGATATGACACCGACACCAATACCTCCACCACCGAAGGACCCAAAGGATAAACAGACAATAAAATAGAGATAACAAGCTATATTCTCAGCTAAGCCTGACCGAACGAAGCAAAGGACCAAATCACGTCCTCGTAACAAGCAATAGAAACATATCAGGGCTTGAAACACCGCCAATGCTTAGGTATGATCATCTCCCTTTATTCATCTACATTTTGTACTAACCTGAGTGCAGGTATTCAATCGAAACGACCGAAGCTCTTTCCAACTCAAAGGACTTAGGTTCCAAAAGCATATGTTGCACTCTTTTCCTTCGATAAGGTTTTTATCCCAAATAGGGTTTTACCGGCAAGGTTTTTAACGAGGCAACATCTACATGCTACCTAAGGAAGACTCAAAAATTATTCAAGGCTTCTTTTCAATCAACCTCGAATACTAGGGGGCATCCTCCCGGAGGAACACCTCCTCGGAGAAGCCAAGATGCGCTGAATAGGGTCTCGATAGGAAAATGATGTACCGGACCAAACGTTCGAACGAACCATGCCTGTATAGAATAACCGAGCCCTTAACAACAAAAACATGAATTTGTACCAAGTAATTGAAGAATACTTTCCATCAAAGCATTTCGCATTTGAAAATGAATTAGCTATTTTTTTACAGAAACGACTCTAAAGCCAAAAAATGCCCCGAACACTCAGGGACTGGCGTCAACAATTTGAAGACGTATAATTTACGGGTCAGAGCTTCAAAATAATAAGCCCTCAATGAGGCAACATCAAGTTTACAAAAATGGCTCCAAAACCAAAAAAACGTCCCGAACACTCGGGTACTGGCGTCAACAATTCAAATCCGTATGACCTCTGGGTCGGATCTTCTAACTCGTGAGCCCTCAATGAGAATATCAGGTTTGCAAAAATGGCTCCCGATGCCGAAAACGTTTCAAACACTCGGGGACTGGTGTCAAAAAATCAAAGCCACATGAACTCCGGATCAGAAACTCCAAACTCGTAAGCCCTCAAATGAGGCAACATCAAGTTTGAAAAAATGGCTCCTAAAGCCAAAAACATTATCAACACTCGGGGATTGGCATCGAAAACTCAAAGCCATATGACTCCGGGTCAGAAACTCTGAACTCGTAAGCCCTCAATAAGGCGATACCAAGTTTATAAGAGATGGCTCCCAAACCAAGAAATTTTTGATGTCTCGAGGACTGCTGCCAATAGCCACTCCATCTACTTATCAAAAACCCGAGCCCATAAGACCCCAAATGGGCAGCCTCGATCTCGTAAGACCTATATAAGGCAATAACAATATCTGTAAGACCTCAAGCAAGGCACAAACCATACTTGTACCAAGTAACAAAACTGCAAGACCTCAAGCAAGGCATGAACCTACTTGTACCAAGTACCAAAAACTGTATGACCTAGAGTAAGGCATGTAAAAATTTGTAAGACCTTACAAAAGGCATAAACCCGATCTTAAAGTTAAAGCTATATATCGAATTTATAAGACCCTAAAAAGGCATACCCTTGATATAGATGCCAAAACTACTTCACTCGGCTCCATCCAAACATAATGACTACGATCAAAAGGCTGTACCAGCCAAACTAACGCGACTCGGGGACGCCCGACCATCGCTATAAAATCAAAAGACTTCAATTACTTCAAAAAGAACCGGTTAAACAGGCGACCTTCGACATAGGCAAAGAGCTTCGACCATGTCAACTCTAAATTATAGGCTTCGAGATACTCAGCAACCGAGCCAAAACCTCCCGAGGTGCTCGACCATCACCACTTAACGACTTACAATCGAGGTTCTACCAAATCGTCGAAGAGTCAGGCAAAATACAATCTCAAAAAGTCCTTAACGAGGGAAAAATAAAGCCTATATTAGAGGTCGTACTGACCCAATGCGTAAGAGCTACTATCGCCAGCCCATATAAAAAGTCGTACCGACCTAAAGCGTAAGAGCCACTGCCGCCAGCCCATATAAAAGGTCGTACTGACCTAAAGCATAAGAGCCACTGCCATTAGCTCATATAAAAGGTCATACCGACCTAAAGCGTAAGAGCTACTGTCACCAGCCCATGTAAAAGGTCGTAATGACCAAACGCGTAAGAGCCTTAGGGCCATCTTTAAATTCAAAAACTTAATGGTCAATGAGCTCGAGTTAAATCCCGACTCAGAGACTGAACCCAAAATAGTTAATTGAATATGCCTAAGAGAAACATAAGTGCTTAAAATGCCGTATTATACTAAAAGTTCATGCCAACCAAATGCGTAACTCAATGAGCCCCAGGATCGTACTATAAATCTAATGGTTCTTTAACTCGAAGTCAAGTTCATCTGTCTAATAACTGACAAACATCGAAGCAAAAGGAAGTACATAAAAAATGAAGTCACAAGGCCTCCTTTTGTACTAAAATGCAAAGCTCTATTTACAATGTTGGTATTATATACAAAATCAGAAAAGGAAAATCCAATATGCGTCCCCCTTGGGGACTATGGCCCATCGGTCTCTTTCTCACCGTCTTCTATATCAGATAGAAGGAACTTAACATCATATTCCTCCGTATTTGCCTGCTCTAACTCTTCCGAGAGATTAAAACCCCTAGCGTGGATATAAGGGTTTCCCTTTATTTGCACCGAGAATACTCCTTGGTCTTGCCTTCACGGTCAATATCTCATCTCAGTTTAGCTTGGGTATCAGCAGTGTCCTTTAAATAAACGACCACTTTCTTATCAGCCTTAGTTCAGACCGTTTCGGCTTCGACTTCGGCCTGGGCATCCACAACTTAGGCATTCATCATTAAAAGCTCAGAATCGAGCCTTGTAAGAATGTCCGTTCGGACCAAGCTTCTCTCACGAGCATTGCGAAGTTGTACTTCGAGGATAGAAACCTTGACCAAAGCATCTTTCTTAGCCGCAACATGAGCGTCCACCTAAGCCTTTAACTCACCACACTCACGCTCGGCCTGTCCAACTTCGCTCAAAAGGCATTCTAAGTCCTCCGTCTTTTTATGCAACTAAAATAAACAAAACATTAGCCTTAGGATCTAGAAGAAGGAACACGCACTCCCTTGGAACAAAAATTACCTGCTCATTCAGGTAGCTTTCATAATTCAGGCTTCGACTCACCTCATATCGTAAGTGCGCCAACTCGACTTCCCTTTCGTCGCAAAGAAGCTTGAGGATTTTCTCTAAGTCCAAAGATTTTCGCAAACTAGCTTCACGACGAAGCAACTCGGACTTGAGCTTGTCAAAGGTCTGCAAAAAGGGAGCTCAATAAGAAAGGGAAGGCACGAAACTAAAAGAGCATGTACCAAAACTCACCGCAGAGTAGAGCCCTTGAGTTTTCTCAAAGGTCGAGCGTACATCTACTAATCTATCTCCCTCAGCCCCAGAAGAGGCGATCCCAATTGGAACAGGGTCACTCGGTGTATATAGCCCCAAGCTTCGAACGTCCCTCGAAGTACCATCTATGGGAGAAAAAGTCAGCGGCAGAGAACCCTTATTCCTTGAAGTACCTTCGACAACAAAAGAAGATGGCAGTGGAGGATGAAACATTTTTCTAAAGCCAGAGATCTCAAGTGCAACAGGCTCAGCCGATACATCCTCTCCGAGCCCCCGGCCTGGACTCGTCTTGCTACAAGCACCATCGCCCTACGAAGGCCTTTCTTGCTTATTATTATCATACCTTAACCCAAAATCTAGCAATCCTTATCCCTCTCTGAGAGGGAATGGTCTCGCCTCAAAGGACTCTCTGATGCCTATAATAACAGAGTTAGTACGCATGAAAAGAAATTTCCATTCAAAAAAGGTGCAAATCACATAACACATACCATGGTGTTTCGCTTCCCATCTACCCTTAAACAAGTCTCGCCACTTACGTTCATCACAAGCTGAGTGGGCCACCAATTTTTTAGCCCAATCCATCAGGTCGGGAACCTCGTATGGTATCCATGGAATCCTTGCAAAATAGACACAAGTATGACATTTGAGTATGAAATTCTCCGCCGTAAAAAAAACAATGTAGGAACAAGTGTACCACTTACGTGTAAAATTACATTCCTTAGGAAATTGCAGAAACTCAGCGGGGATAATATCAGTAGTCTATGCTCGGATGAAGCAACTCATCTATCCTTGATCCCCATCTTCATCATCATTGATAACATAGGGCCTAGGGAATCGGCATTGAAGGGTTAGCAGGCCTCGGTGATTAAAAGGCCGATATAGCCTAATGAGGTGACTAAGGGTGAACTCAAGCACTGCTTCCTCCGCGAAAAATTCCATCATCAACACTGTCCTCCAAAATGATGGGTGAGTCTTTGCCAGGGTAGCCGGATACTTTTGATAGAAGTCAAGTACATCCCTATCAAGGGGACCCAGCGTAAAGGGGTACGTGTACACGTTCGAAAAATCCTCGGCATGATCCATAATGCTCTCTTTCGGGGAAAGTACCTGCAATACTACCTTTTCTACCCATCCACAATCTTTCCTCACCGACTCAAGGTGCCCGTCACCTATTAAAGAAATAAACTTCAAGGTATACTCCCGATGACCCCGAACATCGGGAGGTTTTTTGATAGTAGCCTATATTATACAAAGTAGATGTTATTTATGCTCTAAGTGAATCATACTTTATTTATGTTTTAAGTGTTAAATGATAACAAAATGCTCTAATTGAGGTTTTTATGTTTTGCAAGAACTACTCCAAGCTAGGAGGAGGATATACAATGGTTTGGAGTCAATTATGTAGATACAAGGCCAATTGAGAAGAGCCCGGATGAAAACGAGCAATAAAAGGTGAAGAAAAAACTAGGCAACAGCCCACCGCGATTGCGGTCGGGCCACGGCTGGAACGTGGTGAAAGAAGGCGAAAAACAAGATACTTGTAAATCGCCGCGGTCGTTCCACGACCACGGTCGATCTGGAGAAAGCCAAGAAGTTTAAGGGCTAAAATTTAAATCACGGGAAACTTATCCTAACCTTATATAAAGTCAACAAACTCGCCCAAGTTAAGGTTAAACTTGTTTTTAGACTTAATTGGAGGAAAGAACAAGTGTGATAAGATCAAGACACCATTAGAGTTTTTCATTCTTCTTCTTGTTATCATTATTTTTTGAATTATGAATGATTTTATGGTTTTATCTTGTTTTACTATGAGTAGCTAAACATTTAATCTAGGGTTGATAGAACCAATTGTTAAATGAAGTTTTGACTCAATTTTATTATAATCGAGTTGGGTTTCTTATATGATTGTTCAACTATATTTTGTATGGTGATTAATTGAGTAGGCCCTTGATTAATTTTGTCAATTGCCTTGTCTTGCTTGAGAAAAAATCCTCGGTTAGATTGTTGTTGAACAACACCACTTATGGATAATTGAAGAGATTTATTACTTGAATGTAAAAGTTGGGTTAGAAACTTTGGTGGGATAATTCAGAGCTGCATAAATTATCATCTAGAGTAGTTCGAGAGAATGCTCTGGTAAATTACCGTAGTTGATCGAGAGATAATTGTGGTAACCTATAGCTCATAATCCTCATAGAGTATTATGGCGAGATTATAGCAAAGAGTTAAGAATTAAACTAGCAATTGCGGAAATCAATACCCTAGATCTTTTTACCATTGAATTATCTTTGATTTAGAATATTGTTAGTTTTAATATCATTTTACTTTAGTTAAACAAAACCCAATATTTATTGATAAAAATCTTGCATCTGGAAATTGTTTAAGCTTCTACTAGCATCACTAAGAGTTGTAATAGATAGGTTAGTTCTCTGAGGATTCGACTCTGAACTTGAAAATCAGATTATATTTGCAACGACCCCTTTGTCTTTTATAAGGCATTGTTGGCGTGATCAAATTTTGGTGCCATTTCCGGGGAACTAACGGTGTTATTTATTACAACTTAAAAGTAGTGCTAGAATTATTAGTTTAGATCAATTTTCTACGGTGTTAAATAATTTTTTCATTGAAATTCTCACGTTTGAATTCTTGTGTGATTTAGGTGTATGCCTAGAGATTCTTCGAGGACTGGTGAGCTCTTGAAGGACTCTCATACCTCGAGAAAACATTCAAGGCATTAAATCGTGGCAACAAGAAGAACAAATAATCGCAACAAACACACCAACTCGCAATTGAAATTGAAATTTGTGACGTAGATGACCCAAATGTCAGAGTGGTGGCACCTCTTGTGCCAGAAGATGCACTTTATGATTGGGCATAACCAACAGCTGACAACCTAGCCACCACTATTATTATGCCCCAAATACAAGAGGAGACATTCCAGATCACCAACAACATGCTGCATCTGCTGCAGAATAAGGGATTCTTCTCGGGATCTCACATTGAAGACCCTCAACAACACCTAATTTCTTTTTGTCAATTTGTGTGACCCAAAGGCAGTCAAATGTGACCCCAGAAGCCATCAAGCTATTGATGTTCCCGTTCTCTGTGACGGGGGAAGCTCAGAGTTGGCTGAATTCGCTCCTAATAAATTCCATTGCCACTTGGGAGGAATTAGTCAAGCAGTTCCTGAAAAAGTTTTACCCGCCCAACAAGATTGCAAGACAGATTGATGAGATATTACAGTACAAGTAGTAGCCCACTGAAATCTTGCAGGAAACTTGGGAAAGATTCAAATGGATGCTAGTGAAGTGTCCCTACCATGGTATCCCAGACCAGATGCTCGGCCAGAGATTCTACATGGGTTTAGCAGATAATTTAAAAGCCAATGTAGATGCTTCAGCTGGGGGTGCATTTGTGAGCAAGACATTCACAGAATGTAAAATCCTTCTTGACAAGATGTCCCAGAATTTGGGGTGGATGACGAGAGGTACGACCTTGACACCAATAGTGAAATCAGTTCCTCTTGACCCCAAATAGTTCACATGCAGAGAACATAGCCACACTCATGACTCGGATGAGTATACTGACAAAGAAGATTGATGAGATGGGTACAAAGCAAGTACATATCGTTGACATAACAAATGAAGGACTGTGTACACATTGCATTAATCAGTCTTATGTGTGTTTATGAAGTGGAGAAGGTGACAACCAAGGGTTAAGAGAGGATATGAATTATGTCAACAATTTTAGGGGTTAGAGGTAAGGAGGACAACAATGGAGACCCACACCCAACCAACAGTATAGACCGAACATGCCACAACTTGGAGGTATGCAACCCAAAGGACAAATGGTGCCATATCAGAGACAACAGGGTTATCAACAACAACACCAACAACATTTGACGTATCAGCCACCTTATCAGCAATAGGATGGCAACATGGTAGAAATCAGGGGTATGTTGCAACAACTCATTGGAACAAATGGTAAGATGAAGGAAAAGTTGGCAGCGGATGACTCAACAATTAAGGGTATTGAAACTCAACCGGGGTAGCTATCTATGGACTTAAATAACAACCCCCAGGGAATATTGCCAACTGAAATGAACATTAATCCCAAGGAGAAAAACCCGAATCAGTTGATGGTAGTAAGTCACCAGAATGGGAGATATTTAGACAAGGAGCAAGAAGTTTCTCAATCTAGAAGAGAGACTATACCAGCCACTCCAGTTCCATTAGAGATAGATGAATCAACATAACTCACTGAAGTGGTGGTTGAACAGGCTCAGGTTGATAAGGGTAAGGCTAGAAAAAGTGAACAAATTGCAGAACAAGTGGTACCTCTTGTGCCACAAAATTCCAACAAAGAACAGCCAGCAAGCAGTGGATAAAGAGTGATGCCTGCACCATTTCCTCAGAGACTGGCAAAACAAAAGAAAGAATATCAATACAAGAAATTCATGGAGATGCTTCATCAGATTCAATTGAATATCCCTCTAATGGATGCTTTGAGGGAAATGCAGGCTATGCAAAGATGATGAAGGACCTAATGTCACAGAAATTTGACTTTCAGGACCTGTCCATAGTAACTCTGACATATATATGCAGCACGGTAGTGACAAGACCCATGGCTCAAAAGATCTCTGATCCAGGCAGCTTCAATATTCCGTGTACTATTGGGAGTTATGCTTTTGCAAAAACATTGTGTGACTTAGTGTTGATACTCAATCTTTCTATATATATTTTAAATATGTAAAATACCTTCAAAATAGCATATATATGCATATATAAGCATGTCCAAGGTTTTTATTATTTTTTCCATAATTTTAAAAGTTTAAATTGATTTATTTTCTCCCTTTTTATCCATAAAAGGCCCAATAATTATTTCCAAAATTATTGTTTTGATAATTCATCTATTGTATTTCTATACTTATGCCAAAATATAGCTAAAGTAATTTTTTACATATTTGTAAAATTTTATTTATTATTTTTAAAACTAAATTGCATATAATTGCAATACTGGCCTTTTTTAGATTTAATTATGTTTTATACTCATAAAATTGGATCCTATATTTTTAAATTATTAATTATGTATTATAAATCATTTTACACCTTTAAATTATTTTTCAGAAATTATTTACTATTTTTATAAATTAAATAGAGAAAAAATGGCTATTTAGAATATAGCCAAATAGGCTTTCAATTGTAGCCCAAGACACCAATTTCCAGCCCAATTTCAATTAAAGCCTGACCCACACCCTCTTTACCCATGCCCAAACACGAAACCCTACCTACCCTTCTCATCCTGGTTGTTGATCTCTAAGATCAATAGCCCATATTCCCTCTTACCTTTTTTAACCTAAATGACCCCCTAACCTAATTCATTTATTACCAAACCGCTACCCTAGAATCCCCCTTTCCCTCCAATTCTCTATGAGACCTAAATCTAACAGTAGCCGCTGCCACCCAAACCAACTCTAATCCCCTTCGACCTCAATTAATCCATTGATTCCCACGGCTGTTTGAGACGTATACTTGTCTCATACGTCTCCTGCTAGCCCATTTTCATGATTTCATGGAAATATCTCGAAGAGATCTAGTCCAGATCTTGCTCAAGTTGTATCTATAGTCTTTTGTGCTACTTTTCGGCCATCCATGGCCGTTCGAGTAAGATCCATGGCTTTTTTGGCTAAAACCGATAACGATCTAATATTTTCTAATCTTTTTTGGGTTCTCTGAAACCCTAGCTCTTGAGATTTTCCACTTGTTTCTTTAGATATTTCTTAGATATAAGTGTATCCATGAGTTTTTAATCGATCTTTCTCCATCTTTACTATTTTACGTAACCCTAAAGTCGCTATTGTTCGATTCCTCTTAGATCTCTCTAGTTTGAGTATTGCTAGGCATTTCCCTTAAAAAACCTCCTGTTTTAACCAGCTTTTTCAAATTTTTTTACTAGGGTTCATTACGAGTTTTTTTCTTTTCAAAAGTTTTCTAACTCTTAAGTACTTAATTGACTCTCCTTTCGTCTTCATGACTGACTTTTACCAGAGTGTTCAAACCTGAGTTGATTTTTGTGATTTTTCTAAACTTTGCCTCGATTCTGGGTACTTTCTATGTTACCAGTCATATTACTTTGTCCTATTTCTGGGACTTAAATATTTTCTTTGTCAAATCCCTTATTCTACGATTTTTTTGCCCTAATTAATCTCTATTAGGGTTCGCCTCTGTTTTCCAGCTAATTTCTGTATTTTTGTGAAGTTTGCTTAGCCTATTTCCTATTTATAGGAGTTGATATTTATTTTCAGAAATCAATATTAGTTTTGAAATTTTGGTTGCCTGATTTGTTCTGTTAAAGATTTGTATGCATGAAATTTATTTGTTTCCTTATTTGTAATTTTAATTGATCACACTTGCCTTAACTATCCGTCAGCATGATTTTGTGATTTTTACTGATCTTTCACTTTGTATGATTGGTATTCTTGCCTTAATTAAACTCTCTTGTTATCAATTACCCTTAATTAAGGGGTCTATTCCCAACTCCCTTATTCTAATTGATTCTGTGATCGCCTGATTGATCCTTAATTGATTGAACTGTGATTCTCTTTACCATATTAGTTCTACTCCTAAAGTGCTATATATACACTTTTGTTTTGCCTCTCAACACATGAACAATTAGTTCAGAACACACACATACATACTTAAACACTCTCTTCTTTCTCTACTACTTGTGATACTGCTTATCTAGCCGGATGAATTCCAAGACTAGACTGTGGAACTCTACTTGCTTTACCTTTCTCCACTTTGTTTTCCTTAACTGGTATGTTCCTAGTTCAATTCTGAAACTCAACTTCATGTGTTCCGTGCCTATACATCCCTGCTTGTTACTGTACTAGTTCTTCAATTTTTTTCTATGTTTGTTGTCATTAAGCATGTCTAAAGTTTGCCTTATGAGTAATCATCATATCAGACTTTACTTAGTTTTGATAATTGTCCAGCATTTTCGCTTAGTTCCCTTACCCCTTCCCTTAACTGGTATAACCATGTGGTCACTTAGTTTTCTAGTGCATTCTATTGGCCCTAATAGTATGTCAAATCTTGTTCAACAAAATTCTTGTCTTCAACATGATTCTGCTGCATTCTTTCCCATGTTTTAAATAGCTCTTATCATGACTAATTTGCTCAGTAGACTCAAAGTTGTTCTGTATGCTTGTTGTGTCAAATGTTCTCCCTATCTATGTGGTTTCAAACCTATATGTCCCCAATCCCCTTACTCCCCTGCTTGTGAATGTTGAAAAGATCCAATTTATTTGAATTTGACTTGTATGTGCTGGTTTGTTCTAAGTTGTTGTTACTCTTATTCCCTCCTCCTTCCAAAACTGATTTTCCCTAAGGCAAACTCTTCGGCTATTTTACAAGCTTATTTCAAACATGTTGTTCAAACTGTTTTCCAACTCAACCCTTTTACATCTATGTCAAGCACTCTCATATATACTCTTAAATTACTAGGGTCTACCCCTTTTGTGTGAGCCTTGCCTTAGGACACTAGAGCTCCCTCTAAACTTGGACACATAAAAATTGCCTTTCCACACTGCACCCACTCTATCTTGACTATGAAAATTTGGGTGTGAGCACTGCCCGGGATCATTTGAGGTCCTTAGGGAACTCTGACACACCCAGATATGAGAAAGGCTATGGAACAATATTGGCACTTGAGGTGGTTTATTACATAACTCATAGAGGAAGTCCTAATCAAGCTTCTTATAGTGTAACTTCTTATTTTCATTGCTACTTATGTAATTCACTCACATGGTCTGTAATAATTTGCAAACAAGTATTGGGGTTGGCTAGTGAACATGGATGGGGATAAATATTCATGCCGTAGTTGTTAAGGGTAGAAACATGTTATTAGGTTTATGTTCCTAATTGCGCAATAGAAGCCATGGTTAGGGTTCATGCATGCACTAGAAATCATGCTCTTAGGTCTCATATTTATTGTTTCAGCATGTGCACCTTTATAAAATCATGTGTTAAAATCTGCTAACAATTAAACACTTTGATTTTATGTTCTAAACTGCCATGTGCATTTAGAAATCCTGCTCTTAGGAAATTCTGCAATCCTGCCATGTGCATTTAGAAATCCTACTCTAGGAATTCTGCATCATAAGTTTTATACCTGCATCTTAGATACCTTGTTTTAAGATCTCATTTGTACTTCCATTCACACTTTGTGTAAACTATTGGTTATAAAAGAGGTAAAAACAACTTCACACTTGATTATCCTGTTTAAAATAACTGGTAATAATATCTGCATTCGTATCAACTAGAACAACATGCTCCTAGGGTAAAAAATTTCCAAACTGTCTTTTAATAATTTTTAATAACTGCTGCATATTGCTTTATTCCTAGGCAAGCTTCAGGTAATAACTTGAATAAAACCGTCCCTACGATCAATGTTTAATTATCAACTGTTAAAATCAGTAGGCAAACCTGATTCAGACTTCTTTTCTGAGTCATGTGGTAAATCTGATTCACTGTTATCCTTTAAAACTTTGTTAAGATCTGAATGTGGACCTTAGTTGTGCATGAGTCATGTTGTCAATATGCATTATTTGTGGAGGTATACCTGAGCCATCTACTTTCTTCTGGGTTTTCACCTTAAATGTAATCCTATATGTTCTTGTTTGTCGCTTAGTATTTTGCCTTTAAACTTGATGGTCTGCCTAAAACCTCCTTCTTATAGGATAAGAGTCCTAAATTCCTCCGGGACTGATAGGAAGGGACGGGTAATAGCATGCTATAAGGGTCGAGACCAACCTTCGCTTTGATTACCTTCACGGGGTGAGAAAGGGTAGATATGGATATGATGACCGGTGTATTAATACCACACATAGCCCCTTTGAGGAGTGTCATACCGGGTATTGCATTGATGTGATCCATATTATAAACAAACCTAGGACACCCCTTTATATTCGTAAATATGCTTAACTTGTAATCCTCTTCAAAACCTAGCTTTTTCATTAATTGTTTTCTTATACTTGTGTGTTTAAACTTAAATCCCCTACTATTTGAGCCACACTTTCTTATTTGCTAATTGCACAAATTCACCAAAACTGTCTGGCCGGGAACCACACTAGTCATGAGGGGTGCCTAACACCTTCCCATTGGGATAATTTCAAGCACTTACCCTATCTCTGGTTACCAAATATAGTTATAGATGAACCTTATAGGTGCCCTAACGCACCTTAAATCGTTAGGTGGTGACTCCACAAAAAATGCAAACCCCTTTCCCAGAAAGGAAATAGTTATCCCATATCAAAATGTCATGAACCCGATTTCGCGAGAAAAAGGGGGCGCGACAGCATGGCGACTCTGCTAGGGATATCTAGGCTTTTACCATTTCATACTGTTTTTGTGAATTTGTACCCCCTCCCATGTATAATTATTTGTTTAATTTCTTCTTCAAAAGCAAAACTGACATATCTTCATTGTTTCTTTCCTTTAATTGCTGCTTTAAATTATGAAGCTGTTGTATTTATCACTTTCTTAATGTACAAATACATGTCAACATGCTTTTAATTTTTGCATAATCATGGTCAACATCGTACTCCACTCGTTCCAAACAAATACTATAGCAACGCTTGATGAGTGGTTATGCTCTTCCTATATCATTACCCCCTAAATTTGGAAAGGCTTATTTGTGGTAAAACTAGTCGATCAACGGTGTAGTCGACAATTTCGCGCCTTCTCCCTTGAGTTGTCCGCTCAAGGGTACCAATCTAAAACCAATAGAAACCTTATTCTATTTAAATTGTGCATGCATCATGGTCAAACCTAGCGAGTCAGTTATATTGTCCATATAATGATCCTTTAAGATAGCCTTGTCCAAAGTCCACTAGGTTTCCCTAAACCCAAACAGACGTCATCACATTCTATGCATTTATTTGGAGAACTAAATGCTTCATGCTAATTCTTTATGTTAAATAGTCGAGTCTGGGGGGGGGGGGGTGTAAGGGCCTAACCTTGTTTGCCTTGTAGAAAGATGAGGCATGAAGTCCCCAGATTTGGCATGCTCACCAACATCCACCCAAGATTGTTAAGTTGGTAGGAAGATTTACATTCTAGTAACAAAACCCTTGTCAGAAAATATCTGGGTAATCTACCATCCCTCATGGGGATCTAGCCTAACAACAGGATAATGGAAGTTGCTACCTTATTTTGGGATTGTGAAGGTCCATGTTTTGCTTTGAGGACATCGAAATGACACCTTTTCTAGAAGAGATAGGAGGACTTGCCAGTCCAATGTGGGAAACCCGGGTTTACTAATGCCTGAGAACCACACAGGCAAGGGTTTCCTAAAAATGATGGGTTTAAATAAGAATGCAGAATTGGTATGCCTAAAGGAATCATACATCCCTTTTTACTACTTGTGCGAAAGGTACGGTCATACAAATCATACTGTACCTACCATGGCGAGTTTGCCATCACATCCTTGGGACACATCCATCGTAGGGTTTTCATCTTCATGTTTTGCTTCCTGGGTCTGATTGTGTTTCCAATGAAGAAAAGGAGAATCCATACTAGGCTGGCTACAGTAACCAAGACCTTAATGGAGGGGATTGGTGTCGACGCCCCCCTTTTCTCTAAAGCAAAATAGGGTTTACGACATTCGAGAAGACAACTCTATTCCCGCTTGGGAATTGGGTTTTTGGAGGTTGAAGAGTCTCCACCTAATGATTAAGTGCATTAGGACACTAGGAGTTTTGATATTAAAAACCAGAGTTTGGGTAAGGGCTAGAAATTATCTCGAGGGGAAGGTGTTAGGCACCACTCAAGATCCACTAGTGTGGTTCTCGGCCATGCTATGTAGTGATTTTAAATGCAAACAACAAGTAGACAAGCAAGAATTACAAATAAAAAGAGGGGGTTTCACATAATGGTTGCAAGGGATTAAGGAAGTCAAAGAAACTGAATTTTGATAGGGGAAGCAGTTTTAAAACCTTGAATAAAAAGTAAAAAGAGAAAATTTCCACATAGTTGTTGCAAATTAAAAGCAGTTTAAATGCTGAAGTTTGGCAAAAAAAATAAAATGGACAAATAAGGGAAGGGGTCCTAGGTTTATACATAATATGGATCATCCCACACAACACCTGGTAACCATTTATACACGTGGTCATCATATCCATATCTACCCTTTCCCACCCCGTTAAGGTATTAAGCGCGAAATAGTGTCGTTACCTATAGCATGCTATTACCTGTCCTAATCCTATCAGTCCCGGAGGCATTTGGGACTTCTAGTCTGTGACGACCCGACCCGTCGTCTCATGTGTTTCCATTCCATTTCCCCCGTTTATTGATTCTTCATGTTTAATTATATGTGCTTGGTGAATTTGAAGTGATTCGGATAGAGTTTGATAAGGAATGAGACAATTAGTCTCTTCAAGGAGAGTTTGGTTTGGAATAGTTAATCGAAAATTGACTTGTGAGTTAGAAGGCTCGAAATGGATTTCCGATGATTCAGTTAGTTTTGGGGGATGATTTAAGACTTAGGAGAGCAATCGGAAGTAATTTTGGAGGCTCGGTGTAGAATTAGGCTTGAATTCGCTAAGTTAGCATTTTGGCGCTATCCGGTTGATAGGTGAGATTTTGATTTGAGGGTCGGAATGGAATTCCGAGAGTTGCAGTAGCTTCGTTAGGTGATTTGTGATGTGTGTGCAAAATTTCAGTTGAATCAGAGGTGGTTAGGTCTGGTTTTTGATCAAATGTGAGTTTCGGAAGAATTTGATAAACTTAGGCTTTGATTTGGTGAAATTTGATGAATTTGGTGTTAACGGTAGTGTTTTGATGGTTCGAGCAAGTTTGAATAAGGTAATAGATCATGTTTGTGCTTTTGGTTGAGGTCCCGGGGGCCTCGGGGTGAATTCAGGTGGTTAAACGGAGAGTTTGGAGTTTATTGCATGGTTGAAGTTTGCTGGTTCTGTCATTTCTGCATCTGCGGAAAAGGGACCGCATAGGCGGTTCCGCAGATGCGGCTAGGTGGTCGCAGAAGCGGTCCTTGAAGGACATGGGTGTTCCGTAGAAGCGGACGTAGGTCCGCATAAGCGGCGACCGCAGAAGCGGTTCCTGGTGAGTTAAGTTAGATCGCAGAAGCGGTCAAGTGGGCGCATATGCAGTGACCGCAGGTGCGGTAAATTAACCACAGAAGCAGAAATCGACCTGGTTTTAAGTGAACAGTGTTTCACGAATTTGAAAGAGAAGGAAAATATTTTGGACTTCGGCTTAGGCGATTCTTGGGTGATTTTGGAGGGAATTCGAAGGGGTTTCATCAGGTATGAACTATTGGACTCGGATTATGTTTATATAGTGTAAAATCATGGATTAAACACTGAAATTCAAGGGATTTAATGCTAAAAATGGAGGTTAGGGTTTGAAACTTAAGAGAGTTTGAATTAATAATTTGAGGGGTCAAATGGACTCCGATTCTTGTGTATTTGATATGTATGAACTCGTAGCGAGATAAGGATCGTATTGATGTAAAATTTTCTGGACTTCGAGAAGTGGGCCCCGGGCTCGGGTTTTGCAAATTTCGTGATTTTTGATATTTTTCGAGTCTTTTCGATTGGGTTATTTTCCTTAGCCTATTGTAATGTATTCGTTGTGGTTTTGGCCAGATTCGACGCGCGAGGAGGTCGATTTGAGAGGGAAGGGCATTGCGAGCTAGTCTTTGGCCGGCTAGAGGTGAGTAATGGATGTAAATGCTGCTATGAGGGTTGAAACCCCGGACTTTCACATCGTAACGCTACATTGAGGCGTGACACGTATTCCACGATGAGTGCCGGGTCGTTTACTGTTGGGGATTGAGACTTAGTCCATCCCGAGTGTTAATTACTACTATATTGGCAATTGAGACGCGTACTTTATCACTATAAATTGGGCTTATTGCCGTGTTTGGGGCCTTGTGCCGACTTGTAGAATCCTTAGGGGATCCTTATGTGTTTTCCTCACTTGTGTGCATAACATATATTCTCAATCATGTTTGCAAATATCAAAAATAATATAATAACTGTGTTTTATACATGAACATTAAATGGAAAAAGGATATGAGGGTTGAGGTCCCTATAGCATGTCACGCCCGATTGGCTGTGAACTTATTTGACTGAGATGGGTCGGGGACCCGATAGTGAGGATGTTTCCTTGATATGGATCGGGTTGCATGCCTTAGCGATGATATATACATTGATATTGAGGCCGAGAGCCTGTTTGATGCCAATACCTGGCTGATATTGTGCTTGGGCTGTAGGAGCCCCTCCGGAGTCTATACACACCCCCAGTGAGCGCCGTCGACGTTAAATAAGTGGAGCGGGCTGCACGCCGCAGCGGGTACTAGAGTGTACCGTTATATGTGTTGCATTCTTTCATGCATTATTTCTTAACTGTATTACTTGTTGTATATTGTTCCCACTGTTTTGGATATGAACTGCTAGATATAGAGTACTTTGTGCATTTTCTGCGTTTTCTTACTTTCAGACTGTAGTTATGTTTATTACTCACTGGGTCGGAGTACTCACTTTACTTCCTGCACCTTGCGTGCAGATCCAGGACAGTCTCGGGCTGAGTAGATCCAGTTGATCCAGAGTTCTTATTTCGGGAGTACTTGAGGTAGCTGCAGGGCGTTCGCAGCCGATGATTCTCCCTTATATCCCTATCCTTTTATTTTTGCATTCTCAGTTTTTAGACAGACTTTGTAGTAGGATGTTACTCTGTATTTAGAGGCTCATGTTCGTGACACCGGGTCCTTGTTGGGCTGTATTGGTATTTTGTTGGATTTTTCTGCACTGTTATCGGTATTTTAGACCTTTGACTTAAATGACTTTTATCCTCATCTGTTTAATAAATGGGGTTGTTGTTAGAAATGGTCGGGCTTTCCTAGTAGTGTGCTGGGCGCCATCACGACCGGGTTGGGGTCGTGACATAGTCATATCAAGGGAAGTAATTTTTTGGGTTTTTTCAAGAGTTTAGAAAGGTAAAAATTCTAATGTGTCAAACATAACACATAGGATAATTATGGAGTACACATAACAGTTAAAGGCTCAAATAAGCCTCCTCATATCATAAAAATGTAGTTTAGCATGCCTTACATATAATGATTAGGTCTGAATTAAACTTAAACGTTAAGCGGACTGGTTCAACCCATATTTTTAGACAATAAGTCTGCATTAGGTCCACCTGGCTGCAATTATTGAAGACTGATGCAGTTACAGCTTTTACCCTAAGGCTTGCCTAGGTGAAACTTATAGGCATGATATCTACAGGTTTCAGAAAAGAAGTAAACAGGTTACAGGAGGGTTGCTAGTTTTAACAGAATAATACAAGTTCTATAATTGATAACGCGTTATTACTGACAGACTACCTTAAAAAGAGTGAGGTAATTCAGAATTGATTGACAGTTCCTATAGGCATGTTTTCTAGCGTTGTTAATTTTACACACTTTTTACGGGCGTAGCAAGAATGCAGAAATCCTATGAGCATGGTATCTAGAATGCAATTGATTATTGTTTAAGCCTAAAAAAATCATTTTCCTAATGATAGATACGTATACAGTATTCAGAAACCCTATAGACATGCTTTCTATATGATAAGGAAAAATGCAGAATCCTATAGACATGTTTTCTATGTGAGATGCAGAAATGCAGAGAACTATTGACCTATGTACGAAATACAGAACTTAAAGTAGGATTTCTATATGAAAGTGCAGAACCTAAATAGGATTTCTATATGAAGAATGTAGAAATGTAGAACTTAAAATAGTATTTCTATATGAGAGTGCAGAACTTAAAACAGTATTTCTATTTGAGAGTGCAGAACCTAAAATAAGATTTCTAGATGCAGAAATGTAGGGCTTGACGTGATTTGCAGAAGTAAATACCTAATGAACATGATATCTACCCTTATGCACACAGTAAGTAACCCTCCCCTTTATTTACTAAACCCCATAAGTTATTACAAATTATTACAGACCAAATGAATCAGATAGAAAAAATAAAATTACATAAAAAATTTAAGCTGCATCCAAGGAACCTAATTCAGACTCAATATCTAACAATATGAGATGAACCAACTTCCGGGATCAAATTTTCAAAGCCTTTCTCTTATTTGGGATGTGTCAAAGTTCCAAGGAACTTCAAGAGTTCGAGGCAGTAGTGACACCCCAAATGTCATTGCAGAACAGGTTATGGTGCAGTGTGGAAGGGCCAACCCTTAAATGTTTAAGTTTGGAGGGAACTCAAGGTTCCCAAAGCAAGGCTCATAAGGGGGGGGGGGGGCAGAACTTAGGGACTAAGAGTAAGTGTAAGTGAAATAAAGGGAATTAGGGGGAGCTAGGGCTGGTTGGTGGTCATGCCTAGCAACTGGGCTGCTGGCATACCCCTGACCAGCTTGTCAGCTTAAAAATTAGAGAGTTAGGACCTTTTGAAGGTCAGGTTCAGCCATGACAGCAATTCATATACTGCTAGGCTATACCTAAACTCTATACACATAAGGGAATGGGGGAATAGCAGATTGAAAGAGGCTAGGATCCAAAGGATCCAGTCTTAATCCATGACAACAACTTTGCATGTTTCCATGTCTTAAAATACAGCCCAAACACATAAAAGGAATGGGGATAGGGATTCATTGCAACAACAGATAGCAAGACATAAGTATTTATATTTTTAAAGCTGAACTCTATAAAGCAGCAAAAAAAACTTGTAAGTAAACACATTGTATTTGATGCTTGAATCAAAAGTAAGACATACCAGTTCAGGAGAGCAAGTAGGGAGAAGCAGTAGATTTAGGGAAGCCAAATGCAATCAAGAAGCAAGAATGTAAGTTTTAGAAGAGAGTTGTGATGATAAAAAGTCGTGTGTGTGTTAATGAAAGAGCAAGGTATTTATAATTGAAAATAGGTGTAGCAAATAAGGCAAGAATCATAGTTTAGTAATAATTAAGGAGCTATGTACTAATTTAAATCAACCAGCCCATAGACTTCCCTTAATTAAGGAGTCCAAATTCAAACGGTAATGGGCAGAAGTTGTTTAAGGAAGGAAATCAAGTAAATATCTCGTGCAAGGTAGACAAATAAGGGTAAATAGATAGAAGACATTTAAGGTAAAAGTCTAGTGGTACTTGATTTGTAAAACAAGGAAAGGGAATCAGTAAAATAACCAGTAACGAATCCTATTGAAAGCCTTACTCGAGTCAGAAAAGAGGTAAAGGAAAGTTTTAATTAAGGGAAAAATCAGTCCTGGCATTTTAGCTTGTGCAATGGGATTGGAAGAAGGGGTTCGTGATGTGCTTTACCGTGGTTTGAAAATGAGTATATTTCCTATTGGTATGCAAAACTTAGAGTGTGTAATAATTTTCTCCTATATGGGATCATGAAAGTTCTTGACTAGTTGGGTGCGTCGATGTCTGCGGCGCAGGAGAGAGATAGAAGTCCTCATGTTATCCTAAGTGTGGTATGGTCTGTGTGTTCTGATATAGAGAATTGAGAATTTCGTATTCAAGGTTTGGGTTCAGTTCATAATATAATGCGAAGTCATTAAAATTCTTGAGCAGTGCGGGCAACTGCAGATATTTTAAGACTCAATCTTTCTGGTGATTAAGGAAAATGGTATTGCTATTCTAGCAATTTAGCGGGATATATGTTCAAAAAGGGCAAGGAATGTAAACTGATAATATCTGGTGGTATTGCGGTATTCTCTTGTTGGATCGACTGTGATGATTGAGTTGTTGATGGCATAGGGAAATTTCTGAATGTCTTTCGTGTGTGAATGAATGCAAGAATTGTAAAAGAGTTAAAAATTTCTGATGATACGTGTCTCCACAAAACTTGTATGTGACTTGAGTTTAGTCTCACTATAACATTGTGGCATCATTAGAGTAAAAGTTCTAGGGGTCATTAAGAGTGCCTTGTATATGGCTTCGAGCCAAGTTGGGGAGGTTGCTACTGACTAGCTGATTGTGCTGTTGTGTTCTATGTTGGTTCTGTCTCAAAGTATGTTGGCGAATCAGTTCTGGTCACGGAAATTGGGCCGAGAATGGCGTGTGTGAAGGGGAATTTTGAT
This sequence comes from Nicotiana glauca, assembly GCA_026770625.1. NCBI lineage: Eukaryota > Viridiplantae > Streptophyta > Magnoliopsida > Solanales > Solanaceae > Nicotiana > Nicotiana glauca. The sequence continues at coordinate 3,435 of MU755748.1, read as the reverse complement.
GAAAGTTATATGGTGCTTCGTAGATGAGAAGAAATACTAGGATGTTTGAGTTGCTGTTGATAAAGAATGCTCAGTGCATAGAGCAGAAAGATGGTTGTTTGTATCTGTATGAAATCATGTTCTGCGGTGTCAGAATACTAACAAGGCACGAGTGGTTCTGTTCAATAAGACATGTGAATTACAGCTGAATAAGGGTGAATGACTCCCGAGAATGGTGTTGCGGTGTTCAAGATTTTGCATGCAACAGTTAGGTGTCTTAAGATTGTGTATGTGGCTAGAGACTGTATTTTCGTTAGAAGAGATCAAGACTTGTGGTATGTTATGTTAATTATGGGATTCTATGTATCCGTATTTGAAAGGTAATGGTGACGAATTCAGAATCGCAGGAAGTTCTTCAAAATAAAGTATTATTGAATGTGGTATTTCTAGGACAACATCTGAGAGAGTATTCAGTGGCCTATGGGTCTTAGACCGAGTGGTCTTATGTACGAGTCTCGTGTGTTAAACTGAGTTGTGGTATCAGTCAAGAGGAAAATGGATTCATGAATGGTTGATCTGAGAGGTGGGTTCAGTATGTTCAGTTGTCGTTGGCAGTATATGAAGGTATTGAAATGAGACTTTATCTAACAAGAGATTTTCTATCGATATTTGGTTGTCGTGGGCAGCTGTTGTGAATGGAAGTTATCGCTGCATGTGTTTGAGTTATGTGGTATATCATGTGATTGCAGCCGAGGTTGCAGGTATGGATTATTACAGCTGGTTCGGGTTTATTCTGAGTAAAAATGTGAGGTTCTGATCTTGCGTAAGATTTCAGAGGGTGAAATGTAGTTCTATGGTTTATGGACTAAATGGGTTGAAAGATTTCAGCTATATTGTGTTGTCGGACCCATATGAGATAGGGTGACATGGGATCACCCCGGTTTATATGCATGCTAAAGTTATTCAGCTATTGGTGAACTTCTAAGACAACTCTGGGTCCGCTCGAGGACGAGCGTTTGTTTAAGTTGGGGAGGATGTGACGAACTGACCCGTCGTCACGTGAGTTACCACCCTGTTTCCCCTTTATTGTGTTGCTTCATGTTTCTATATCAGTATTAGAGTCTATCGGGTGAATTTGGGTCGATTCTAGTTGAAAATAAGACATATAGCCTCTTAGAATGGAGTTTGTTTCAGAAAAGTCAACCTGAAGTTGACTATGTGGTTAGAGGGCTCGGATGCAAATTCCGGTGGTTCGGTTAGTTTCGGGAGGTGATTTATGACTTAGGGGAGCGATCGGAATTGAATTTGGAAGTCCGGTGTAGAAATAGGCTCGAATTGGCGAAGTTGGAATTTTGGCGGAATCCGGTTGATAGGTGAGATTTTGATCCAGAAGTCGGAATGGAATTCCGAGAGTTGCAGTAGCTCCGTTAGGTGATTTTGGATATGCGTGCAAAGTTTCAGGTCATTCGGAGGTGTTTAGGTCGGGTTTTTGATCGAATATGCAATTCGGAAGTTTTTAAGAAATTTGGGCTTTGATTTGATCATAATTGAGGATTTTGATGTTAACGTTAGCGTTTTGATGATTCGAGCAAGTATGAATGAAGTATTGGATCATGTCTGTGCTTTTGGTTGAGGTCCCGGGGGCCTCGGGATGGTTTCGAATGGTTAAATGGGAATTTTGAAGTATTGCATCAGGTCTGCAATTTTAAGCTTCTGTTATTTCCGCATCTGCGGAAAAAGGACCGCAGGAGCGGTTCCGCAGATGCGGCCAATTGATCGCAGAAGCGGTCCTTGTGAAAGGAGGGTAATTCCGCAGAAGCGGAAGATTTTCCGTAGAGGCGGACACCGCAGAAGCGGTCCTGGGCTCCTTGGATGATATCGCAGAAGCGGTCAAGAAGACCGCAGAAATGGTCGCAGTGTGAGTAAGTGAAACACCGCAGAAGCGGACAATTTTTGCAAAAGCGGAAGTCGCATAAGCGACAATTGCACCACAGAAGCGAAAAAGTCTGAAGGGTTTAATGAATCAGTTCATTCGAAATTTCAGAAGTGTAAAATCAACTTGGGGTGCGAGCTTAGGCGATTTTTGGTCGATTTTGAAGAGGCTTCAAAGGAGAATCATCAGGTATGGATATTTGGACTCGGATTATGTTATTATAGTGTAAAAACATGAATTAATCACTGAAAATTGAAGGAATCAAAGGGTAAAAATGGAGGTTATGGCTTGAAGCCTAAGAGAGAGTAAAGTGATGATTTGAAGGGCCAATGGGCTCCGATTCTTGTGTATTTTATATGTATGGACTCGGGGTGAGACGAGGATTCCGAAAATGTGAATTTTGTAATTTTTTGAGAAATGGGCCCGGGGCTCGGGTTTTGGCAACTTCGTGTTCTTGTGTGTTTTTCGAGTCATTTCAATTGGGTTATGTTCCATTAGCCTATTTTGATGTATTCTTATTGGTTTTGATCAGATTTGGCACTCGAGGAGGTCGATTTGCGAGGGAAGCGCAAGGC
>MU755742.1:0-22159 GCA_026770625.1 Nicotiana glauca | reverse complement strand
TGACGTTCGCAGGACTCGACTCCTCCCCTATTCCTTTATTATTTCCGCATTTTAGAACATTAGTATTACTGAGGACGTATTATTTTGTTATCTTAGAGGCTCTAGACTCATTACCCCAGGTCTTTGGGAGATGTTGGCTAAGTCAATGATTCATACTGTCTCTATCTAGATTATTGGTTAATAGACTTGATAAACGGTAATTTAATGCTATAAATTGGAAATGGGTGGTGTGATTGAGTTGTGAGTGTTAATTGGCCGGGCTTGCCTAGCAATTGTGTTGGGCGCCATCACGACCGGGATTGGGGTCGTGACAACAAGCTACTTGACCTATTTCTAGTTAGTCATTAGAAACATTAGCTTTAGTTGATTAATTTGTCTGATTTGCAAGTTAGTTAGGTTAATGTCTAGGTTTTCTTGGCATCAAAGTTTTATTTTGTTTGATTGTTATTATGGCTGCAAGTTCTAAATTCAGTGTTTTGTTTAAGGATAATTAGATGAACCTATTAACTAGGTTTAAATAGTTTGAAATAAACCTTAGGTACCCTTAAGCCTAAAATTCAGAATTAAAGGAGCAAATTGAAATAAGTCTATGGACCCTAATATAGAATTGCCAAGATGGTTCTATAAGGTCCTAAGGGGATCCCTAGAATCAAAATAGGATCAGAACTTAGGGTATAACTGAAATAATCAGTAATTAAAGGGTTAAAATTGGATTTTACGTTGGGAAAAAATTAGAAGGTTCTAGCATTTGTACAACTGTCCCTATTTGCAGCATGAAAAATGCTGGAATTGGGCTGAAAAGGGACAGACAATTGTCCAAATATGATGTACTATCTGACACTTAGGGAATTTAGGGTAGAATATGTCATTTTGATGCTATTTTTGAATACCCTATAAAAGAAAAGGTTACTCCCTCATTCCGGACAGAATAGATTAGCCTATGATCACCGAAAAGTTTCTGAATACACAAAGGAGAAAAATCCCTGCCACTTTCTTGCTAAAAACATCAATTTCTGGTTAGATTTCTGGGTTTTTTTTCTTAGTGTTCTGATTTTGAAATGTCTAAGTGTTGGTATTTTGGTATTTTGGTATTTTGGGTTCACTTTTGCTATTGTTCTTGGTTTCTACCGGTTCATAGCTTTCATTTTGCTCCATTTTGACCCTTACTGCAGTAGGTATGTAACTCTTTGTCCAAAATTAGTCATGAATGAGATATGGTTTGGATTCAATTATGTATGCTATTTTTGCTTGTATTCTCTGCACTTGTCTCAAATACATATTTTGGTTTTGTCCAATAAATGTTGATTCTCCCTCAAATCCCCAGACTTCTTTCTTAAAAATGACTCCTTACCAGTTTTCTTGTGTATGAACATGCCATCGTCAGATAAATCTGTATGGTCATTAGTTTGGTACTAGTCACTGCTTGCTATTCTATTGATTATACAATGCTAAATGGATTCTCCATAATAATGAAATTCATATCTTATTTTTCCGGTTGTATGGGAGTGGCAATAAGAGAAGGAAATCTTAGAGCTGGAATCAAATGCTAGCTTGTAAAAACAGCTCTATAGCTGATTTTTTGCAAGTTGAAGCTTGCTAAAAGGCTTTGTAACAGTTGAAGGCTCGAAGTTATGAAGAATGTTACCTTTAAAAAAAATCTTTCTTTTCTTTAGATATATAGTTGTATTTAGGAGCATGTTGTAAATTTACGGATTGTCAGCATTTAATGGACTATTGGAATATTTTAAGTTTGAGTTTGATCATGGTGATTAATAGTTTATGTTTATAATATCATGAGTTATTTGTTATAATACAGCCTATTGCCACAGAGTCGCATGAATGTAGGTTATACGAATTGGGCCAGACTTGCAACAAGGGACAATCTGGGAATCACCTGAGCAAGTCTGGGCTCATGCGGATGGTCTTGGGTACTAAACCCAATAGTTTGATCCCAGCTATGGGCTCACTTCTTTGAACTTCAATCTAAACTCAATATCTTTTTTGTGTATTGGAAATCACATGTAATATAATTAACTTTAAACCTCGAATCATCTTCTGGATTTTCGCCTCTAAATGAACTGAATGCTAGCTTTTAAACAGATGTGTATTTTTTGTGATTTTTGAACACAAAATCATAATAGGCCCAGTCATTTAAGAATTGCACTTGGGCCAGCTTTTACCAAATAGCCAATTGGGTTATTTCCTCTGGTGATTGGGCTTGTAACCTTTAGAGCTAGACTTTCCTTAAATTAGTTGGCAATTATACTATTAGAAACTTTTAGATGCTTACAACCATCAAGATTAGTTTAGAAAATCTAAATATTCATAGCATGCTTTAGGCGCGACTAATTAATTGTCGTGACTATGGGTACGGTTCCCATAACATAGTTATGATACCTAATTCCCAAATTTGGGTGTGCATTTCATGTGACCCGATCGTAACAACTTTGAAAAATAATAAAAATAAACATGTCGCGAACCTCGAGTGCATTTTATGTAGCATGGTTTGCGGTGTGTTTCAAAACGGCTAGTGTACAACAATCGTAAATTGTTCAAAAAATAATTTCATAAATCCTAAAAGTAGTTTAAAAATAATTTAAAACGTTTATAAAGTTTAAAAATACACAATAGGTTTAAAACTTGTAATTAATCAGATAATTAGGGTAATTATTAATAGTTAAAGCGATCGTGTTGGAACCACGAAATCCAGGAATGCCTAGCACTTTCTCCCGGGTTGATAGAATTCCTTACCTAAGACTTCTGGTTTCGCAGACTTTTAAATAAAGTCACAAAATTTCCTCGATTTGGGATTTTAAAAAACCAGTGACTTGGAACACCATAATAAATATCTCAAGTGGCGACTCTAAATAAATAAAATAATCTCATTTCGAATTATGTTACTTTAATTGGAAAAACTCTCTTATATACCCCCTCGGGTGGAAAATGGAGGTGTGACAGTCTGCTGGGGATCAAGAACACAAAACTTTTGTTTTAATGTTCAAGAATTCGAGCTTAGAATAACTGTTATACTTGGATTTTATTTATTATCTAATTTTTACATATTTGAACCTAATATGCTAAATGTCGCTTTTTACCGCTTTGATATTTTTTGGACTGTATATAAATTGTTACGAAACCCTCTTCTCTCTGAGTCTTCTAAATCATCTCGGAAGTGTGCACTTTATGTGACTTCTTTTCTATTAGAGTCATATCCCAATTTTAGAACGAGGTTCGGGCAAGTTGCAAAGCTGGTGAAGCTTCTGTATTCCTGGTATACTTTCCCCCCTCCCCCCAGCTCGAGTTGTTTGCTCGGGTAAGCCAGGTATTGAACAATACACCCAAATTTTTAAACCTAGAATAACATAGCCTCATGTACATTTGAATTTGGGGACTCAACATAGGTTTGGGTCCGTCTAGGACAGGTACACCCGAACTCAAAAGACCATCTTGATGCATTTTACTTGCTACTTAAACACTTGTTTGATTCGCATTGCATGTTGACCGGCTACTAGAATAAGGGAAAAAATTTGGAAAAATCAAATCGAGGTACGAGAGAGATAATTACCCGCATTTGAAAAATCTAGTGTCCAGAATATACCGAAACTCTGCCAAAATTTTGAAGAAAAAAAAAAGAGAAAAAGAAAAAGAAAAAGAAAGGAAAATTGTTTCAAAATATTTCATATTTTTCTGTTGCGTCAAAACTCCCCGAACTACGCAAGTTTGATTCTCACCGGATGTGGGATACGTAGGCAACCCTCATCGGGTCCAACCCCATTTTTGCAAAAATAACCCAAAAATACGAAATGTTGTCATTTTGGTCATGAATAAAGTTAGGTGATGCCGTTTTTGTATAAATAGCCAGAAGTTTCCCGACAGGGTGCTGGAAGACTATTTTTTCAAGAATAGCCACCTATGCTCTTTTTTTAAATGTTTGGCCAATTAGCAAACACAACCCTAAAATCTTCTTTCCTAAAATGCTGAAGGGTCGTATTTGAAAAATTGGTTTGTTTTGAGTTTCAATTTTGCAAAAAAAAAAATAATCTTCCTTTTAGGTCAAAATAATACATGGGTTTTTAACCGATCACTTTAAGTAAATGTATAGGATGAGCACTATAGAAAATGTACCTTTCAAAATTGTAGAGAAAATCCCTATAGGACTCCATATGTGGTGGAATGACCTGGGGGAGGTCAGTAGAGGTGCTGCGATAAAAGCTTTAGGCGGGCCCACTGGTCTCTTGAAGATTAAACCAAGGGTGGACATAAATGAAGCTCTGATACCGTTTTGGGACCCGGCACACAATGTGTTCCATTTATCTGATTTTGAGTTAACCCCAATACTTGAGGAGATAGCAGGCTATGCTGGCTTTAATTGGAATGTCGGGAGCCGATACCCAGTGGCACCAAGAGTTGTAACTCCTCACAAGTTTTTGGACCTTCTAAGTATTAATCGGGAAGTCAAAGATGGAAATTTGGCTGGAGAATTTTGCACATTCTACTTCCTATACCGCCATTATAGGGACCTCCACGATTTTAAGGCTCCGGATACCGATTTAAGTCATCAAGGGAATAAAGGCAAATGGGAGGCACGCCGAGGATTGGCCTTCGTAGTGGCATTTTTAGGCATTCTAATCTGCCCAAAGAGTGATGGACATATAGATTTGGGGCTCGCAGGAATAGTTGACTTCATGATCAAAAAGGCTAATGGAACGATTATACTAATGATCCTAGCAGAAATTTACCGAGCTTAACTTTTTGCTAAGCTGGGGGAAAGTTTTTTTAGGGTTGCAACTTACTTATACAACTCTGGATGGAAGAACATCTTTGCCATCATCTGGGGTACATGAACTATGGTCTGACTGATCTTAACTGCATTAAAGAACACGAAAACCGGGTGGATAGTTATGAGTTTCCGGAAGATAGAGAAGCATGGTTTGCACATTTGGTTTCTTTTAATTGCAGGCCAAATTGGGTGGATGTTTGGTTGGCTCCCGGTAAACGAAGTTATCTATATGTCCGCCGGAGTATGCTTTCTTTTATTAAAGTGTCTTTAGAGTATTCAGTCGTATGCTCCACACAGGGTTTTGTGCTAGCTGGGCAGGTACCAAACTGTCCCTCATGTTGAAGATTTGAGTCGACAAGTCATTGAACTATGTCCAAAAGCTGCATTGCCGGAAGAAAAGGTTTGCCAGATTTGGCATCAATGTAGGTTTCTGGAGCCATAGACTCGAGTACGGGATTTGTCCAGGGGTGAGGTAGAGCCTAGCTACACAGCCTGGCATGGAAAAAGGGTTCGAGCCCATCAAGAGCCTGAACGGGCCGCCAAAAGGCCCCACGTACAATAGTTCACCGATAGGGCCCAAGAACAATGGAACTGGTTAGCTAAGGAAAAGGGTTACAGAACTACTATAAGCAAATTTAGAAGGGCAAATCAGAGAGATCTTAAATTTGATAATGGTTTACAAGATGCTGCAGATGAAGGGGAGAAGAAGAAATTAGCCCGAGAAAACAAAGCCCTCTGAACCTAAATTCAAAGAATGAAAATAGCTGCTAAAATCCAAGTAAAAAGCAGAGCAGATGAAAAACTCATAAACGGTCTTAGGAGAAAAGTATGTGAGCATGGGACTGATTTGGAAAAGTATGAAGGTAGATTAGCAAGAGCCCGGGCTAAGTTAGGGAAGAACATAGAAGGACGGGCAGGGTTAGTTCAGCAATTAAAAGTAAAATACGATAGAGAAGTCGTAAATCTAAAGAAAAATTTGACTACCCTCGAGAATGAAATGCCTCAACAGAAAAAGAACTTCAGGGAACATTGTTATGCATTGATGTCCCGACTTGAAGAGTACATACGACAGTTGCAGGAGCAAAGCCATACAGACACCCAAGTTCTGGAAGCTAGGTCTCAACAAATTGGACGCCTACTCCAAGAGAAAGGCATCATTAGAGAAAGGATTAGAGGAATTGTTGATTATATCGTCATGAAATGCCATGAGTGCGAGGATATGACTAGGTCCACTTTCTTCGCGCAATAATGACTTTTGTTCGCCAGATAATGGATGACCTGGATCACCTCCAAGAATATATTGCATGTAGGCCCGCGTCGAGACCAACTGATGTCTCGTAGGCCCCTAGAGTAGTAGTGGAGGAACTTATGTATTCCTGATTTTTCTTTTCGAGTCTGTATTTCAGTTTTCTTTTAGAGTCTTTAGTCTACTTTGAGTTTGTTTTTACTTCTAAAAGTCTGTATGGGGGAGTCTTTATAATAGAGCAAAAGCATGAGGTTTTATTTAATGAAAGTTTGAAAAAAAAAAAATATTCTTCCTTTTATTTCGCATTTATCCCCTGAACTATGCAATGATCTGATTCACGTGGGGTCGTGATACATAGGCAGTCCCCATCGGATCTGGTCATGGCTTTAGATAACTGAAAATAAGAGAGAAAATTATGAAAAGAGGGCACGAGAAAAGAGAGAAAATAATGAAAAAGCGTAAAGAAAAGAAAAAAGATTCAAAGATCTGGGAGGCAACAAAAGCCGGGATGAGACATGCAACTGTTGCAAAGCATGTAGAAAAACGTTTAACTGTCCAGGTGCATTGCATTGCCCCAACGCGTGATTCCCTATATGTTAAATGTCTCAGACTAGTCGGTTTGTTGTGTATGCTATTGAGAACAGGTTCTGTTTTAGGCGGTTGTTTTGTGGTAACCTAGCTATGCACCCTTACTTCACTAGATCTAAAGGGAGTGTCGAAATGACATCGGACAGTCAGCTACCAATCGTTAATCCCTTAGAGGATAACCGATTGTTGGTTATCCCGATGGTAAAGTCAGCAACTGCTGAAGAGAATAGGATACTACGCCTCCGCATATTGGAGATGTAGGACGCTTGGTCTAATGGTGGAGAGTCGCCCAGTGCAATACCTGGTTTTCCCGAGTTGATTCACAGAACAAGTGGAACCTCCAACGTCCCTATAAACTACCCGGCCACCCTATTCGAATACCCCACTTCACCAGAATGCTTTCTGAGGTTTGCCCCCAGGCAGTGTTTTCAAGAGTGTTTTCTAACATATTCACCGCACCACCAACCTCTGTTACGGCACAGCCAATAGTGCCCAAGCTAGGTTTCGAGCCGTCCTCCTTTACTTTCTAAATACCACCATTTCAACTGAACACGGCTCATGTCACCCCCAAACTCCTACCCTCAACACCCTCGATATGAGCCTACCACAGAATAAGAGAGAACTATAAAAAATCCTGACCAAGAAGAGATCATTCGGAAATGAAAAGCATAGAACAAAGTCTGAAGAACATGTAAGGCATGAGTGGCCAGAAGAGTGTCTCCTACGCTGACTTGTGCATGTTCCCTCATGTTCATCTTCCCATCGGTTTCAAGAGTCCCAAATTTTAAAAATATGATAGACATGGGGACCTCATAGCTCACATGAAAAGGTGTTGCAATCAGTTAAAAGGAGCGGGCAGAAAAGTAGAACTCTTGATGGCTTACTTCGGGGAGAGTTTAGCTGGAATTGCATCTGAATAGTATATGGACCAAGACATCTCCCACTGGCACATATGAGATGACTTGGCCCGATACTTTGTCAGACAGTTCCAGTACAATGTGAACATAGCTCCAGATAGAAACGTTTTGTCCAATTTCAAAAAGAAGTCTTCGAAGAGCTTTCGAGAGTATGCTATTAAGTGGCGTGAACAAGCTTCCAAGGTGAAACCCCTAATGGATGAGACCGATATGGTCAGTATCTTCTTGCAAGCCCAAGAGGCTGATTACTTCCAGAACATGATGTTCGCTATGGGCAAGCCGTTTGTAAAAGCAATAAAAATTAGGGTGATGGTGGAAAGTGGTTTGAAAACAGGTCGCATCCTGACCTAGTCGGCTATAAGAGCTACTCTCAAGCAATCCAGAGCGAGTCAGGGGTTGTAGCAAACCGAAAAAAGAAAAAAGAAGTGGCAATAATGGCCTCAAGTGTGAGAAACCCTCGTCAACCCCGAGGTTACTTTGGTTCCTCTTCAAGCATCCCGCAATATTACTACCCCCACCAAGATGCGGCATATGACATGACTCCTCAACTATATGCAGTGATGAATGCCCGGCCATACGCTCGACCATAACAACATTTTAACCAGAACTGAGCTCTACCTCCCAGAAATAACCCTCCTCACCAAGCTCCATATAATCCCCGTCCACCACAGAATAATTTTCCATATAACGGCCATACCCGTGAACCACCTGGAAAAACAAAATTCACACCCATCGGTGAATCTTATTCTAGCCTCTTCCCAAAAATTGATCCAAATGGGTTTGTTACAACCCATACCTCCAAACAGGCAAAACCTACAGGTCCCCTCTTACCGACCAGGTACCCGATGCGCTTATCATTCAGGGGCAGAAGGGAACAACATTGAGGATTGATGGACCTTTAAGAGAGCGGTCGAGAACCTGATAGAACAAAAGCGGGTAGTGTTGAGGGATGAGGAGGTCCCCCAATGTAACCAATAACGCATTGCCAGCTCACAACAACGGGTCAGTTATTGGGATAATTTGTGAGGACAGAGAGTTTGACCCAGCTTTGAAAGCTATCATTGCTATTGCCGATGTTAAAAAGAATCCCAAAGCGGAAGCAAAGCAAGCTAAAGATGAGAAGAAGAGCAACTTTACTCCTCAAACCATAGAAAAGGCTGTGGAAGCCAAGACAAGGGCAATACCTCATAAAGATGCCATTCTCTACATTCCCAGAGCCCCCAAGAAGGAACAGCTTATGCTGAGTCCTCCCAAAAGGTTTGAGCAAAACAAGGTCACGCTTAAGGTACCAAAGATGTACGTACCAAAGGGGACTTATATGGTGCAGGGACCGGTAATTTCACCCAGGCTGACTGAGCCTGTGGTTATCAGTTGCACACCACAGAATCCCATGAAAGACCCCGCTGCTATCCCCTGGAACTACAATAAAGCAGTGGTGACGTACAAGGGAAAAGAAATCACAAGGAAAGTGAATGAAACAAACCCATCTGGTAAGTACCTCAACTTGGAAGAATTGAACAAGACCAAACAAAAGCGTTTTCCGCTTAAAAAGCCAGTCAGTGTTAAAGAGGCAGAGGAATTCTTCTGAAAGATGAAAACCTCGAACTACGTTGTGATTGATCAACTCAGTAAGTCCCCCTCTCAGGTCTCCCTTTTGTCCCTATTAATAAGCTCGAATGAGCATCAGAAAGTGATGTTAAAGACGTTTAATGAGGCATATGTTCCGGTCGAGATAACGGTTGAACAATTGGAAAGAATGGTGGAATAATTTTTTGAAGTCAACTGAATTTCATTCGACCGAAATTACTTGCCTCCAGAAGGGGCTGCCCACAACAAAGCTCTTAATTTGACCTTTAAGTGTGAAGGGTACTACGTGAAAAGAGTTATATTGGATGGCGGATCTGGGGTTGACATCTTCCCTCTCTCAACCTTACAGAGAATGGAAACTGGGAATGAATGGATTAGACCCAACAATGTCTACGTACATTCTTTTGACGGCATCAAGAGGGATACGAATGGGGAGATTGATTTGATCTTAACCATTGGCCCTGCGATTTTGAAGTAACATTTCAAGTTTTAGACATGGACACATCCTACAATTTTCTCCTAGGAAGGCCTTGGATCCATGTTGCAGGAGCCGTACCCTCTACTCTCTACCAAATGGTTAAGTTTGAACATGAGAACCAGGAAATAGTGGTGCACAGAGAAGATGAGCAATCAATCTACCGGGACCCATTAGTCCCGTGTCTGGATGCTAGGGAAGGTAGCTAGCACATAGTCTACCAACCTTTTAAGATCGTGGTTTCGGACCAGTGTGAGGAAGGAACTTTGTGTCTTTGACCCTTATTGTCAAACGTTTCAATCATGGTCACTAGTGAAGAGATCAAACACGGGTACAAGCTCGAGAAAGGGCTCGGGGTATCTTTGCAAGGCATTATAGAGCCAATCACTTTGACTGCCAGCGAAAAGTTATTTGATGTAGGTTTTTGAGATACAAAAGCCGATGTAAAATGGGATAATTAACGTAAGAACAATGGGTGGAGCAATGAGGCAAATGTGGAAGAAGAGGCCTTCACGGCTGAAGAAATTGAAGACATATATGGAGCAATGAGGCAAATGTTAGATGAGGCTCATATGGTCCAGCCAAGTGAAGGCTCAAGCACTGCTGAGGCGCAATATATGGGGCTAAATGCCAAGCTTCAAAATTGGAAGGCTACTCCATTCCCAGTTAGGCGGGAATCCCAATAGTTTAGTCTTGCCATCTTTTCTGTATTCCGAGTTATTTCAAGGTGTAACTCGAATGTTTTTTAGTTTATTGTCTTTTAAAATTCTAATGTAAACCCTCCTATCTTCAAATTCAATGAAATGAAATCAATACTTCATCGTCTATGAATCTCTTTGTTTATTCTTTCTGATTTTTGTTATTTTTTATTATCTCTCTTTTCAGTTCTAATAATGCGAACTTAAATAATATGACATGCTTGCGGACTTCATGCCCAGATCTTAATACGCTATCTAACTGTGAAATAATAAACCAAGAACCGAAATACGATAAATATGAGGCTTTTAAGGAAATAAATTGAGAACTAGAACAATTTGAGAATAAGCCTAAGCTAAACTTAAATGAAACCAAGCCAGTTAATTTGGTAGTCCGTAAGAGGTCCAGGAAACCATGATAAGCATTCACGCTGATGAAAGAACTAGAGATGCATTTGTCCAACTTTTGTTCAAATTCAAAAACCTGTTTGCTCGGTCCTATGATGATATGTTAGGACTGAGTATTGATTTAGTGGTGCACATATTTCCAACTTACCCCAGTTATCCCGTTGTCTAACAAAAATAGAGAAATTTTAAAACAGACATCAATGACAAGATCAAAGAAGAAGTCACCAAACAATTGAAAGCGGGTGTGATTCGAGTGGTCTGATACACCACATGGTTAGCCAATGTGGTCCCGGTGCCAAAGAAATATGGGAAAACTCGAGTATGTGTTGATTATCTGGATTTGAACAAAGCAAGCCCCAAGTATAACTTTCCATTACCAAACATCCACATCCTTGTTGACAATTATGCCAAACATGATATACAGTCTTTCGTGGATTGTTACATTGCGTATCATCAGGTTCTAATGGATGAAGAAGATGCAGAAAAGGCAGATTTCACCACAGCTTGGGGAACTTACTGTTATAGAGTCATGCCATTCGGTTTGAAGAATGTCGGGGCAACTTAAATGAGAGTTATGACTGTCATCTTTCATGACATGATGCACCAGGAAATTGAGGTGTATTTGGATGATGTGATCATTAAATCCAAAATGCAGGATGACCATGTGTGGGATCTCAAAAAGTTCTTTGAGCATCTGCTTGTATAACTTGAAGCTAAATCCAGATAAACGTGCATTCGGAGTTCCATCTAGGAAACTTCTAGGATTTATAGTCAGTCGAAGGGGCATCGATCTAGATCTAACAAAGATAAACTCTATTCGAGATTTGCCCCCTCCAAGAACTAAGAAAGAGGTTATGAGTTTGCTGGACAGGTTGACTTACATTAGCAAATTCATTGCTCAGTTGACTTCCACGTGTGAGCCCATATATAAGTTGTTGAAGAAAGATGCGACAATTAGATTGATAGATGAGTGTCAGGAAGCTTTCAACAAAATCAAAGAATATCTGTCGAATTCGCCCGTGCTGGTCCCACGCGAGCCTGGAAGGCCTTTGTTCTTATACTTGATAGTGTTGGAGAATTCTTTTGGATGTGTTCTCGGGCAACATGATGCAACCGGGAAGAAAGAACAAGCCATATACTATTTGAGCAAGAAGTTCACTAGTTATGAATCCAAGTACACTTTGTTGGAAAGAACTTGTTGTGCCCTAACTTGAGTCGCTCAGAAGCTTAGGCATTACTTGTTGGCTTATACCACCTATCTTATTACCAGGCTGGATCCTTTGAAATACATATTCCAAAGCCAATGCCCATCGGGAGGTTAGAAAATTGGCAAATCCTTCTTACCGAGTTTGACATAGTCTATGTCACCCGCACAGCTATGAAAGCTCAAGCCTTGGCGGATCACCTAGCTGAAAATCATGTTGATGATGAATATCAACCCTTTAGTACTTAATTCATGTACGAAGAGGTAAATTCCATTGAGATAATTCCAGAAGACACCAGTGCTTGGAAAATGTTCTTCGACGGAGCTGTGAATGCAAAGGTGTTGGGATTGGGGCAATTTTGATTTCGCCCACTGGTCAGCACTATCTAGCCAGGGCCCGGCCTCGGTTTTATGTACGAACAACACTTCCAAGTATGAAGTCTGCATTGTGGGCATGAACATGGCAGTCGGCCAGGATGTGGAAGAATTGTTAATCATGGGAAATTCTGACCTGATTATTAGACAAGCTCAAGGTGAATGGGAAACCTGAGATATCAAGTTTATCCCGTACATGCAACATGTAGAAGATCTTAGAAAGCAATTCAAATCCGTTGGGTTCACATACATTCCTCAGTTTCATAATGAATTAGTCGATGCACTAGCTATTTTGGCCTCGATGTTGCCGTATCCAGGCAATGTCTATATTGACCCACTGGAAATCCAAATTCAAGAAATACATGGTTATTGCAATACAGTTGAGGTAGAACCAGATGTCATCCATGGTACCATGATATTAAAAGATTCTTGAAAGCAAAGGAATATCCCTAACAAGCTAGTGGAGACCAAAAGAGAACCATTGGAAGGCTCGCCAATAGTTTCTTCTTGAGCGGGGAAGTCTTGTATAAAAAAACTCCAGATCTGAACCTTTTAAGATACGAGGATGCCCAAGAGTCCAGAAGAATCATGAATGAAGTGCACGCATGAGTATGCAGACCATATATGAATGGATACCTCCTTGCAAAGAAAATCCCTCGGGCAGGTTATTACTGGATGACCATGGAAAAGGATTGCTTCAGTTTTGTGCGAAAGTGTCATCAGTGTCAGGTACACGGTGACCTGATTCATGCACCGCCTTCAGAATTACATCCAATGTCAGCACTGTGGCCATTCATTGCTTGGGGTATGGATGTCATTGGGCCAATCGAGCCAAAAGCTTCAAATGGGCAGCGATTTATCTTAGTTGCCATTGACTATTTCACAAAGTGGATTGAAGCAGTCGCTCTCAAAGCCGTCACCAAAAAAGAGGTGGTAGACTTCATACATTCCAACATTATCTGTTATATTGGTATTCCTAAGACTATCATTACGGACAATGCTGCAAACTTGAAAATTCATTTGATGAGGGAGGTATGTAAACAATTTAAGATCATGCATTGGAATTCTACCCCTTATTGGCCTAAAGCTAATGGTGTTGTTGAAGCAACGAACAAAAATATCAAGAAGATCCTCAGGAAAATGATTCAAAGTTCTAGACAGTGGCATGAAAAGTTACCATTTACATTGTTAGGATATTGCAAAACTGTGCACACATAAGTTGGGGAAACACCCTATCTATGGGTTTAGGGCACTGAAGCAGTAATACCCGCAGAGGTTGAAATTCCATCTCTTCGATTCATTATTGAAGCCGAGATTGAGGACAATGAATGTGTATAGACCCGTCTATAACAGTTAACCGTGATTGATGAAAAGTGGATGGTCGCAGTTTGCCACGGGCAGTTGTATCAACAAAGAATGGCTTGTGCCTACAGTAAGAAAGTGCGGCCTAGAAATTTTGAAGTAGGGCAACTCATCTTGAGACGTATTATCCCATATCATAAGGAAGCTAAAGGAAACTTCGCTCCAAACTGGAAGGGTCCGTACATTATAAGGAAATTGTTGCCAAAAGGGGCATTGTACTTGGGAGACGTTGAAGGAAATAACCCCGAAATAGCTGTCAATGTGGACGCAGTCAAAAGGTAATACGTTTAACTCTTCTGCAGTGCTAATATCCTCCGAGTGGATGACGAAGGCTTTATTCTCGCTACCCAAACACTGCAAACCCTTTGAGCCAGTTACCTTCTTTGATTACCCTCCTTGGAACCCAAAAAGGACAACAAAAACAAAAAACAAAAATAAAATAAAAAATAAAGTTCCCTGGGTTACGTTCGACTTGATTCTGAAAGGATATATAGGCAGCCTCTCTCTGGGGTTCAGTCACACCAAAACAAAAATCCACATTTCCCCAAAAGTTGAAACCAGGGCAGAAGTTATAATGGTTCGGTGATGGTTCTCCTGAAAGGTTCCAAAGTGGTAATTCAATCAAAACTCTTTTTACCCCAAATCATGTTCATATCCTTTTGATTAATCGGTAAAGTTGTTTAAAATTTGAGGATATGGTTACTTGGATCTGATACAATCAAATGAGAGAAATAAAATGAGAGGATCTTATTGGCAAAAATCCATACGGGCACCATAGGGAGATGGTAAGCAGAGAAATTGAAAATGAGAGATTCTTGTTAGTGAAAACTCACAAAGAGCACTATAAGGCGACGGTGAGAAGAGAAATGAGAGGTCAGTTGGTGAAAACCCGCAAAGGGCACCACTGATCGAAAAAGGGATCCCTTACAACCATCGGTACTGCTAGAGTCATAGCAAGGTTTCTCGATTTTGAGATATGAGTTATGATTGGTTTATGAAAGTTGGATGGTTTGCACAGATCGAGTATCCAGTCCAAGAAGCATTTCATGTCCATTGAAGTCTGCATGCACTCCAGATAAGTCCTTTTTTTCCTTTCCCCGAAAGGGACACTTCTCGTTTAAGTTCATTATCTTGTCCTTTGTTTACTTTTCTTTGAATTCCTTTCGATATAATTCTCCTCCGAAACTAATACAAAGAAAAAATGGCAAGATTAGTCTCACAGGGTTTTGCATGGCAAAAGCTAATATTCAAGAAAGCACCCAGCCTCAGTAGGTGCATCTAGTCGAACTCGACTAGCCATGATGGTCGATGCTCCAGAGTCAAAAACTCTTGAAAAGAAAGGAAATCAAAATCAGATGCCCGTAAAGGCAAAATAAGATAAAGGGGACAAGTCCCACACGTGTTAATCATCGTGAGAAGCTTCGAAAGGTTAAGACTTCTTGGGTTTTGAAGATGAAACCAACTCCCAGAAAGAGCAAGCAAAGTTCTGAAGATCCTTACTGGAAGAGTAGGGCCAAGATCAAATGATTAAAACAATCAAGGCCACAAAACCAACCAATGTTTCAAACTAACAATTGTTCTTTGTTTGAAAATAGGAAATGGATGCAATCCAAAAGCAACCTTGCAAGAAGCAGGTGCAACAAAAGGAAGCTGCGCAAGAGCTAAAAAAATAGCTTTGTAGCAACAGCGCCAAAAAAGGGAAGTCTCTTCCAAAATTCTTTCCCGCTTTTACTTAGTCTTGACATTAAAAATAATGGTGAAAATAAATATATATATATATAAAAAAATAAAGAAGAAAAATTCAAAATCATGGTAGCATAGGGTCTCCAATCTCTAGCTACGTCTTTTCCAACACATGGTCCCATTACCTAGTCGATGCTAGCATAACCTGATAATCTTTCCAATATAGGGTCTCACTCCCTAGTTGATTCCGGCATAACCCGATGAATTTTCTTGCATAACCCAATGACTGTTCCGGCATAACCCAATGACTTTCCCAATATAGGGTTCCATCCTAGTTGATGCCAGCATAACCTGGTAATCTTTTTCAACATAGGGTCCCGCTACCTAGTTGATGCCATCATAACCTGGTAATTTTTTCCAGCATTGGGTCCCACTCCCTAGTTGATGCCAGTATAACCTGGTAATCCTTTCCCAACATAGGATCTCACTCCTTAGTTGATGCCAGCATAACCTGGTAATCTTTCTAACTTAGGGCCTCTGGTTGATTTCATTTTATATATAGGGTCCCCACTCCCTAATCTCTTTTTCTCAATGATACACAATCCCGATTTTATTTCTTTCAATAAAGAAGTAGTTTAGATTTTTGTTACAATAACTCACGAATTTTTTCTCGTGAAAACTGGGGCAGAAAATTTTGTTCGTTTGTTTATTTTGGTGCCTGCGCAGGTTTTTACCTTGAGGCACAAGTTTTGAGGAGACCAAAAGAAGAAGTATCGGTCCAGAATAAAAGAAAGAGAATAAAAGAAAAGAAGTGAACCCAAAGTGCAGAGGCGAAAAAAGTTGTGGATTGCTCAAGACATGATTGAAGTCGCATGCCTTGCAAGTCCCCATTTTCATTTCAAAAACTGAAGAAGAATGAACTAGCACCTCCAGCTAACAAGCATCAAGATTCAGATCAGAGTCCACATCCAGTCAAGACTCAAGATCAAACTCCAGAAGGTTTATAGATAGGAATCTTGTAACTCATAGCTGATAGGCTTAGTTAGTTAAGCTTTTCATTTCGACTTCGGTGTAATAAAGAGCTCAGCAGCCAGAAACAACAGCAACATCAGAGAAATCACAGTTTCTCGGTAGTCCCAGCTACCAAAATTTCCAGACCTACACTAATCTGATTCCTTTATAGCCAAGGATATGTAGGCAACCTCCGAAGTAAGGTTCGGTCAGGCTTTTTCCCAAAAATGCTTCCAGGGAGTATCCAAACGGGCAAAAATAGCTCATAATTGCTCATTTTATCTTTTCCCGAAAACTCTTCGTGTTTTCGAGCAAAGAGGAGCAGCTGTGAGCATGTGATTTTTGCCCTATTAGAATTACTCCTACAAAATTAAAGAAAATAGATTTTTTTTTTCAAATTGTTTTCAATTTTTATAGGATTTTGTAGGATTTTTAATAATTGTTTGTATTTTTTGGCACTTTTAATACCATGCATTGAATATTAGATATTATGTTCATATTTTAGGATTAATTGGTTAATTAATTACATTATCAAAATAATTTCACAAAAAATGTCGTTCTTTTTTCTACATTTTTAGTTTCAATTCCCTTTTTATTAATATAGGATTAATTAACTGGTAGATAATACAAATACATGATTATCTTAATTTTATAATTCAGGATTAAAATTAGGATTTAATTAATTAAGTTAGATTTTTTTTATTATTAAAAAAACAAATAAAAGAAAATAAAATAGGGGCTGGTATTTCAAATTTGGGCCACCTAGAGACCAAAATCTGGTGGCCCAATTCCCTTTTACCCATTAAAACCCCCATTCCCAAAGACCAGTCCACCCGGTCTGTTTTCCACTAACCTAAAAAGATGGTGTTTCCCCGTCTTTCAATCACAGTCGTTGGATTCTTTTGATCCAACGGCTCAAAACTGATCACTCATTCCCCTTAAAATTGTCCGACCCCCAAACCCTAAAGACGGTCTCATTTCCCCTCCTCATCTCTCTCACAAAAGAAACCCTAGCCGCCCTAATAGACTTCACCGCCTCTGTCATGATCCGCCGACCAAAAATCGCCTCACAGCGGCGGACCACCTCCAATCCCACCAAAATTAACACCAGTTAACCACCATAACCTCCTCATCCATATCTACCACTGATTTCTTTGAAATCTTTACCCTTTTGTCCCAATTTCATATCTAAAATTCTGAAAGAAAAACAAAACCCTAACCCATCCTTTTTTCCGATTTCAAAGGCTCGATTTGAGCAAAAATTTATACCAATCGATTGTTCTTGACAAGAAAAATTGATTGGCGTTAGTTTTGGTTTATTTCAAAACTTGCCGGACTCCGACCAAGTGCTTACTGGCCATTCCAAAACGAACCTGAGATAGTTCCTTTTTTCCTTTTTCTTTTATTTTATCTCCTGTCCTTTTTTATGTTCATTCTCTTCGTTTAAGCCCGAGGGCACATCCTTCTTTGGGACTTCCAAGTGACCAAGCCCGAAAAAATCCTCTAGTGCGGCCATACCCATGCTGTCAAAAAACGTATTAAGGGCATCATCCGGGCCCTGCACTCCCTCGCTTGACTTCTCTTTGCCTGCTTGGGCCTTTTCAAGCATAGACTCGGTATAGCAGTGCATCTCTACAAGGTCAATAACACTGGTTGCCTCCTTTAGGGTAGGGGAGGCTTCCTGGGAGGCCACATCTATCTTTCCCTCCTGTTCCCGAGTTATTGAGGGGTCGACCTCATGATCCTTTTTCTCTGTCATCGCATTCTCCCCCTCATTATGGGTCGACCCATGAGCGATGAAAAGGTCTATCGGGGTCTGGTACCTTGAACTTGGAGCTCTTTCTTGGGCCTTTGAACCCAGATGGCCACTCTTTTCTTCTTGTTCACCTCAGTGTCCGGGGAACCCGAGGACTTCCTCTTCTTCTTCTCCTCCTTCACGGTAGACCCGGCTACTCCAAAATGGAGGGTTCGGCAAGCAAGGGAAGATCCTCATCCTCATCTAACGACCTAAGTTCAGTGGTCTTAGGCAAACCTATAAGAAAAGAGAAAAGGCTAGCAATACTGCAATATGTAAGTTAAGAACATGGTGATAATTATTCAAGGAAGAACCTCACCATGAGAACGGACCTCCCATTTTCCCTTAAAAATCTTGCGCTATGCATGCTCGAAGTATGGCATCTGCTTTTAAATCCCCTAGATCCACTCCTTGAATTGGGGGATTGCATTAGGAATTTGGGCAACAGCTGTATATCAAAAAGCACATCAATGAGAGAAAGAATTAACAAAGGGAAGAGGGGGGAAGGAATACTCAAAAAAGACAACACTTACCGAATACGTTCCACTCCTCGAGGAATGGCAGGAACTCAAGAGGAATCAGGTCTTCTATTTTTACCTAAATGAACCATACTTGCTAGCTCGATCTTGGTCTTCATCCATGCGCGAGAAAAGAGCCTTGCTTTCTCGACGAACGAGCTTGATAAGTCCCCCTCGGAATATTTGGGGACTGTACAGGCGGAGTAGATGGTCGAGGGTGAACCGAGGAGATTTAGTGTTTCATAAAAAAGGATGTAAGAGGATCACTATCCTCCAAAAGGATAGGTGAATTTGTCCAAGGCATACCTCATACTTTTTGCAGAAAGTAAGGACTATGGGATCCACTGGGGCGCGTGTGAAGGGGTAAGTGTAAACAATCAGATACCCTTTCATGTGAGTGGTAATATCGTCATTGGGTTCGTGGATGACCACGTCCTTACCCTCCCATTTATAGTTCGCTCGAATCACGGGTAGGGTTTCTTTAGTGACGGAACATATGTATCTCCATGCTATCTTGTCTCGGTCTTGTTGGCTAGAGGCCTTCTCGACCTTGAATTCATCACCGATAGATCATCCCCTGGGTATGAAGCTCTTCATGGGGTTCTTGAGCTACCTTGGAAACGGTCACCTCGGCATCTGTCGCCGGGTGGGAAGATGATGAGGCAGCCTGTTGGGGTACTGACTTGGAAGTTTTTGCCATTATGATCTGGAAAATATAGGTCTAAGGAAAAATATGATGATTTAAAGATGGTATGAAGATATGAAGGTTCAATGAATAGTGTATGAAGATCTAGAGAAGTTAAAAGTCGTTAAATTGTTCGAAAGTAAAGTCCAGAATCGGAAGTGGGAGAGGTAAGAAGGGCTGAGGCTTTTATAGGCGAAAATGTAATCAATGCGCGACGTTTCACATTTGAAGACATCCATCCAATGACGACACGTGTCCGAAGTTAGAACAACGCGGCTGATGGGATTTTTTGTTTTACCCGTCATCTCAGTTATAATGTGCAAGGGAAGAAATCGGGGTTCACTATTAGTTTTCCATCGTTCCGGAAAACCTACTCTTTGAAAAATGAGGTGACTATCTATATGTGGTTAAAATCAGGGAAAACGCATACCTCGATTTCCCGGTGAAGAAGACGAAAGAAGGGCGCGGACGCACAAGGCTGAAATTGAGGTTAGGAGCCCTTCATACCGAGATCCATAAAAGGTGAACGATGTACTCATATTCAGGCGTGATAAAACAATGCTCCCCAGCAGGGGAGGATCTACATAGAGTCGAGGGGGTGCGCCACCACCTGCAGTCCTCGGTCGAAACTCTGTGTATACGTCTATATATGTAGATGAAATATCTTACATACAATAAAATGGCACCCTAAAGAACAAAACTACCTATGGGTGCCAAAGGTAAAGGTTCAAAAATTTCTCCAAAGTGGTGGGAGATCGACTCTGGCCCAACACTATGTACATGTTTTGGAACTTTGGTTAGTACTTTTGGACAATTAATGTGAGTTGTCATATGTTCACTTATTTTGTTTTTCATTTATTCTATGTTTACTTTATTAATTCTTTTTTAACCTTTTCATTTATTTAATCTTGTTTGACTTGTTTATTGTGTTTTCCTTTGAGTACATTAAATAACAAAGCTCCCATATTTCCCCAAAATCGTTTCCCACCCAAAACCTCCCCAGCTACAGTGTTTCTATCCCAAACTGATTAGGGTAGTAGTTTGTTAATAGGACGATATTTCTAAGTGCCAGTAGATGAAAGAAGTTGTTGTCTTTTATTTTTTTCGTGTAGAAAAAACTTTATGATATTGGTAATACTGCTGGAAATTTTATGATGTGCGCTAAGTTATCAAAAGAAAAATTCATTCGATGTATTTGTCTATATAAACTGAAACGATAATAACCTGAATCAAAACCCAAAGTTCATCAAAATGAACATTACCTTTTTAGACCATATAAATAATAATACGTCTACGTACAAAATAATATGGCACCCGCAACCTTCAAATCCTAGATCTGCCTCTTCTCCCCAGACCTAAAACAAGCTATAATACCTCAGGAAATATGGCAAACAGTTATGCACAAAGAATAGAGGGTCATGACATACATACCTAACCGGATATCACGGCGTAGATCTCGCCTAATGTCGGTAACGGATCAGTAATATCAAGACCTAAAATCCGAACCAGTTGTGATGGTGCCTATCGTGGAACTAGGCCATCTACTTATTTCCAAGTTCTCATTTTACCTAAATTATTAACTTCAAAAAACATTAATTTTTAAACAGAAATCCAAAAATAAAATATAGGAGTGTCAAAACAGTGGAAAGAAGCACAACCCCGACCTTGGGTGTCACTAGTCATGAGCAAACTAATACAACTGTCTAAAATACAAATCTAGATTAGTCTGAAAACATACAATAAGTAAAGCTAGAGGAAGATAGGGAAGGAGAAGGCAGAACTGTGGTCGCCCAGCAGCTACCTCGCAATCTCCAATGGAAGTCCACGCAAGGAAGATCAACAACCGCTACCGTGACCAGATACACCTGGATCTGCACACAAGGTGCAGGGGGTAACATGAGTACACCAACTCAGTGAGTAACAAGTCCAGCCTCTGGACTGATAGGTAGTGTCACGACCCAAAATCTGACCCGATCGTGATGGCGCCGATCGTGGAACTAGGCCAGCCACTTACTTCGTTTTTTCCATTTTTATCCAATTATGTACTTAGGAAAAACATCAATTTTTCAATATAGAATTTAACATTTATAATAGAAACGTCTAAAACAGCGGAATAAAACACAATCCCTGACCTTGGGTGTCACTAGTCATGAGCAAACTAATACAACTCTCTGAAAATGAAAAATCTGGGATAGTTTGAATACATCAAATAAATAAAACTAGAGGAAGATAGGGAAGGAGAAGGCAGAAGTGCGATCGCAAAGCAGCTACCTCGCGATCTCCAAGTCAAGTCCACACAAAAATACTCAGCAACCGCTACCGTGCCCCGAGATACCTGGATCTGCACACAAGGTGCAGGGGGTAACGTGAGTACACCAACTCAGTAAGTAACAAGTCCAACCTATAGATTGACAGGTAGCGACGGACCAAACCTCAATAGGCAATTTAACAATAAGAGGAACATAAATGTAGACATGCTTACAGTTCAAATAAACTCAAAAATAATAGAAGTAACTGATCAAATTTACTAATCAAAACCTAGCATGATAAAGGTTTCCACAACCTCTACTCATAAGTTCTCAACCACTCGGTGGTCGTCCGGCCCAAGGAAGATCCATCCCAGAATATACATCACTAGCCGTAGTCAATCCAGTACTGAGGACACAGACCAATCCAGTCTCACAGAGAAGATCCATCTCCCGATATATGACTTTAGACAACTCCATATCCAGGGAAATCCATCCCTCAGTATAATTGTAAGCACGTGATTTTTACCCTAAGCAAATTATTCCAAAAATATCAAATAAAATGATTTTTACAATTTTAAGAA